>JAJQOW010000017.1:7264907-7452407 GCA_037975125.1 Latrodectus hesperus | reverse complement strand
ATTTTTATCACTGGTGGTCTTTGGCGCTCATTGGGATACCGCCATAAGACCTACCGGCAAATGCATTATACGTGCTCATTGAAATCAGTTAAATGCGAAAGTCCTGTGATTGGCTGTTTGATATTTTCGCATGTGTATCCATAGGGAAAATGCAATGGATCTGGAGAAGCCTTTCAATTACTATCCACATTTCTAGCATAAATGCCCAAAATCGAGATCTGCCAAGTCAGATTTCCCTGCTCGTATCAGAATTGACTGCCATTTCTAATCGGAGAAGTTTAGAGCATATTCGCGTAAGACTTTCACCTATTTCATAGGATTACTCTAGAGTTAACAGAGCAGAATGATTGGCGTCCCTAACTTCGAAGCATTAGATTCCGGCTTAGAATCCTGATTCGAGCATAGCGATGTCTTTTCTTCTGCATGTTTGTTTCCAAGCCCTGTCACTTTCAGTAGACAGACAGACACACTAACATGCTTTCCATCTGGAAGGTGGGTTTCGATTCCCAATAGCACCAATTAGACTTATCGAGTATAATCGATATACATGTTCGTTAAATCTGTGGAATCAGAAATGTCCTGTGGTTGGACGTTGAGCAGTTACAATGGGTGCAATGGTCTGGAGAAAATTACTCCCCCTTCAGATCAATGCCAAAATTGAGAGGAAGTAGATCCTCTGGTGCTGCCATCTATCGGAGAAGTTTAGAGCAAATTCGCGTACTTTCACCATCATGGTGCTCTGATTAAACGAATGACGCTCCCAATTGACTTAAATTCGCTTAGCCGAGGCATAGCGAGCTTGATTTGTCCAAGTGTCATTAGTAACAACAACAACACACTAACATGTTTCTCTTGGTTTTAATAGCACAATTAACTTCTCTTTATCATTAATTTTCGTTAAATCTGTGGAATCGAAAGTCCTGTGGTCGGTTGTTGAGCAGTTACCATGGGTGCAATGGTCTGGCGAAAATTACTTCCCCTTCAGATCAATGCCAATATTGAGGGAGTAGATCCTCTGGTGCTGCCATCTACCGGACGATTTGAAGAGCGAAAGTCGTACTTTCACCTTCTTGGTGCTCTGATTAAAACGAAAGACGCTCCCATTTGACTTAAATTCGCATAGCCAAGGCATAGCGAGCTTGGCTTGTCCAAGTGTCATTAGTAACAACAACAGATGGCACACCCTGTCATATACTGGGTGCCCCACTGTTTATGATACCGTCGTCTTCACCACTTGTTTCACTGAATAGGGAAACCCTGAATGCAGCCGGGAATTAGGAAGAAAAACTGATTACTTTAAGTTACGCTTGATTTAAGTTAAGTTCGATTACTTGATTACGTTCCATTTGGTTTAGGGTTCTGTGTGTCAATTTCTATTCTTATAAAAGTAGCCAAATAAATCTTAAACACCACCAAACAGTTTTTCTTTTTGAACAACAATCAAGTAACGTGGACCACACCTGTCGCGTCAGTGAATAGAAGCTTGATCCTGTGGAACTTCTAAAATGTATAATACCTAAGAGTGCATCAAATTTTGCTGTGGTCAGATACTGACCCAGCCACTTTTCAGTGGCAAGAATGACATTCATTCTCACCAGGCTACTACGCAGCCTAATTGAATGTATAAGGCTGCGGTGGCCTGGTTGGTTAGGGCGTCGTTCTCATTATCGGAAAGTAGTGAGTTCGAATCCTGGCTTAACCAATGATCCATCGTGTTCACTAATGGTGGGTGGGGGCACGTTCAAACTGGGCGTGGTTTATATGTCCTCCAAGTAAAATGGTAGCTCTGGGGAAAGTAGGTCAAAAATTGGGGGTCTTCTTCTTGGTCCCTGCTTCAGAATCAGGAAGACTGCTTCTATCTAACTGATAGAGCCCAATTCAGGACTAGGTACGGGAAAGCATGCTGCTGTAAAAGCAACAACTTAAATGTATACATAAAGAAATTACTATTTGTACATCAACGTATTTTTAATGCGTTTATTGGGTATATATAAGTCACAATTTGGGATAAAATCGTCAAAAAATTTTGGCAATGATTTTTAAGCAAGACTTGAAGAAGTGTACACTAACAACAATTTACAGCTTCCTCTCTCGGATACAAACCGATCTGGCAGCCGAATGGTTACCGCTCTTCGGTTCAACAGTTCTTTGGTTCGAATCCCATCTTGGGTATGAATGTTTGTAGTGGTTTGGAATCCACTTTAAACCGTAGGTCCTGGTCTAATTAGATCTCGTGTGCAAACAATGACCGTTGAGCGACAAACCAACCAACCAACCAACTCTCGGACACAAACCAAAATTAACAAAATAAATTGAACCAAACTCTATGGCACGACAGCCTATGTGGGCCAAGGCCTACAGTGCCCATAACTGTTTTCATGATCGAGGGCCCTGAGGTGCGAAGCATATGTCCCAGTTAGTTTGTCAGCCCAACGTAAGACCCCCAGTGTTTAGTTCCCAAGCATGCTTGGTACTCAGTGAATCGACCCACTGAAGGGATGAAAGGCTGAGTCAACCTTGCCCAACCCGAGGATTGAACCTCGGACCTGTGTCATGGGAACGTGAAACGCTGCCACTAAGGCACCGGGCTTCTAAAATGAATTGAAAGTAATAATTATTTTATAAACTGGATGAGGGAAAGAGGCTAAAATCTATCCATTAAAGTTATGAAATTCAATATTCCTTTTAATAATTCAGCTATCGTTAAAGAACAATACTATATCTAAAATGAATATATTTTAAATAAGGTATAGAATTGTTTTAGAACAACCTCATTTATAACGCGAGAATAGTTAAATTTTAAGCAAATTACAATTATTAAAATCCTTCATTTATCGTCGAATATTTCAAAATAAAATCAAACGTGAGAAATCTATTCCATCCCCTTGGAGTGTAAAGCAAACACCTATTGAAACGTTTCTCGTTAAAATTTGTAAAATATTTTGATGCAACTTCCACATTCAATAACTGTTCTCGGAGAATTGATGATTCTGAGTGGATATCTAAATTTCTGCAGGACATTACAATCCCTCTGCTGAAGAGATCAAACTACAGTTCATGGATAAATGGCATTATGTAAAATGTTAAAACTCTTTCAATAAAGGAACTTCAAATACATTTGGACATCCATATGAACCAAACTTTCTTTTTATGAATGATAAAGAAAGTTGAACTTAATAATGGATATATACAAAATCAAAATGAAATATGGCATTTTATAATGAATAGTTTAAACGCCTAAAGCCATTGTAAGAATCCTATGAATACGTATTGCGCACTGCCTTGTGAAAGAATTTTTAATCGATAGTGTGTTGTAATCATGGTTTGTGATAAGACAAATCTGGGAAGCTCCAAACTGCTCAACAGGTGTGAAAGTAAAAACTTTTATTTTAATACTTTATAATATACTTAAATTTTTAATTGGAAAATATTAATTTTTTCGATGATCATGGAGGTAATATAACATTCATCGTTTATTTTTTAAAAATACCATTCTTTACATATACTGAGCTTAAACATTTCATGTACTATTTTAAAAAATATAATTATTTAATATTCGTTATATTATTTTGGTTATAATATTTATATAAATATTTTTGTTATTTTAAAATAGTTATATAAAAAAATATAAAAGTTTAAAGAATCTCAATTGCCATAAGGAATGTCATATTACAGTGATTTTACAATTCTACAATTATATATTTTTCTGATGTTAGAATGAACACGTGTAAATTAAATTGTTGCCTTTTACTGGAATTCATTTATATTTTGCAACGATAAGGTACCCAGAAGAATTTCTACTATGATGAGATTTAAATCTAACTTTAAACTGTAAAGAGTTTTGGATAGTCAAAAATTAAATGCACTATCAGATTTGAATCATCACATCAATTCATAAACTCTAAAAGCTAGAATCCAGTCTTACTATTGGTAAATAAAATATTTACGTCCTACGTGAGTTGATTGCAGATTCTGATCAGTAACTCCAATTTTAAACATAAAATATTATTATCATAATTTAAAAATCAGGAAAATCGATTGCTTGCAGAAACACAACATTCTCCTATAGCTGGAATTGAATGGATGTAGAAGTTATCTTTTAACTCGTGTTCTCGTAAATAATTATAATTAAAATATCAAATAATAAATATAAATTCATGAATAATATTAAAATAAGTTCAAAAAATATAAAAATTTAAAAAAAGGCAAAATTTATTTTATTCTTTTAACCGAAAATTATTGATAATATTACTTTAATAGTTTATTAATTACAAATTACATAATTGCATTATTTCTGAGAAATTAATTTATGTAAATAAATACACTCTACGACAACAAAACTCGGTGTACTAAGAACAAGTAATGAATGTAACTAAGAAGAACCAGTCAAAACGTATATGCATATCAATTGGACACAAATTGATATGCATATATGGTTTGGCGGAAAATGCAAATTTTTTTAAATTTGGCGACCAATGAATGAACAGCACATTTCAACAAACCAACTGACAGAACATTAATGAGGAAGAATTTTAGAGTTTGTTTCATTCCTTATATTCAGATAGACAGCAATTTTACCTCTTTTACAGGTGCGCAAATAATATAGGCAGATGAATGTGATTAAAATAGTACTAGTGCTTAAGCATACTGGTTGGTCTAATCAGTGAACCACTCGATATTTCGTTGGTATCAAGCGATGGCCCTATTAGACGATGTTGCAAAAAGGTGGTGAACCATGGCCAAACACAGTGTCCAAGAAGGGCGTAGTTGACAGAGGGAGATGACAGGACCGAGCAATCGTCAGAGCGACACTCACCACCCCATCGAACATAATTTCCAATTTGACTTACAGCTGATGCTTCAGTGACCGTAATGATCATTAATAAGTGGCCCAAAGAAAAGGAATTACCTCCAGTACCAGTTGCGTGATTTGGTATTGAGCTCTGTGCATCAACAAGCCCATTTACAGTGGTGTCCAGCACAACCAACTTGAAATATTTCTGGCTGGAATGAAATTGTTTTCAGTGGTACATCCCGCTTTGAATTAAGCCACAATGAACATCAAGTAAATGTCTAGAGACGGATTGGTTTACCAGCGATGTGGTGACAGTTATTTGCCGCCCGCTGTTCGACCCGCCAACAAAAAGTTATGGTCTGCTGTACCATTTTATTCGATATAAGACACATTTAGTTGCCGCCCATGGATTCGTTATAGCACAGCGATACACACATGGATCATATTCTAGTCCTCATTTCATTGCCTTTCCTAACATGAAATCCTGGACTTGCGTTTCAGCAAGAGAGTGGTAGTATACACTTATAGCGACATTTTCTACTGCTTGATTTCGTGTTTGCCCGATGCTACTTTAGGGTGCTAAACAGCTAGACCTTGTCTTCCTTAAGAACATTTAGAGAGCATTATAAATATGGTCCTTCAATCAGATAGAGATTTTACCGATCTAAGGGAACAATTAGGCAGAATGTGCTCGCAAGAAAGAATATCCGCCAAGTCTGTCGATCAATGCCAAGCCAAATAAGGTCCAGAGATGGACCAATGATTTATTGATTTGATCCATTTGTAAACTTTTTCTCTGAAATAAATAATCCAATTCTTTTCTAAAATTGCAATCATTTGTTTTTTGTGCATACATATCACAACTACCATTTTTCATCCTATTCCGATAATGTTTTCTTAGTGCATCCCATTTTTTGTCTTAGAGTGTATTATCTTCAAGAATAAATAAATGTATACAACAAATATAACAGACATTGTTTCCCGAAAATAAGATAACTATATATATATATATATATATATATATATATATATACATACTAAACTCCATGGCACGACAGTCCATGTGGTCCAAGGCCTACAGTGCCCGTAACTGTTTTCATGACCGAGGGCCCTGGGATGCGAAGCATTTGTCCCAGTTAGGTGGTCCGCCTAACGTGAAAGCCCTAGTGTTCAGTTACCAAGCAGGCTTGGTACTCAGTGAATCGACCCACTGAAGGGATGAAAGGCTGAGTCAACCTTGCCCAGCCCGAGGATAGAACCTCGGACCTGTGCCTTAGGAGCGTGAAACGCTGCCACTAAGCCATTGGGCTTCTATATATATATATATATATATATATATATATATATATATATATATATATATATATATATATATATATATATATATATATATATATATATATATATATATATATATATATATATATAAATTGAGCAATTTAATTTATTGCGAACAAATAATAATTATTAGAAATGTCCGATATTGATTAAAAATTGATAATTATTTGATAAGAATTTTTTTACATTTCTATTTAAGTGCCTAGCTCTTAATGATCTCGAAAGAGATAAGAGAGTTCTTATCTTCCAGTTATTATTAAATTAGCTTTGATAAATGGGTAAAACACACTTTTACCCCAAATCCATCCTTCTTTTAACAATTGCACCAAACTCTTCGCATTCATCATTCGGAAAGAACGACTTAAATTCAGTTTTTTTTTTCAGTTCTGGAAGAAAGTCTTTCATTCGATGAGCGTTAACAAGAGAGGAAAGAATAAATAATCGCCAGGTTTATACAATTAAGCTCTTTAATGCCCACTGTAATCAACCCCATACCTTTGCAAAGAGTAATTTTGTGGATTATGAGCGCTAATGAGTTTGCGCTGGAACATTTCTTAAGTTATTTATGTTTCTCATTAAAGGAAATAAAACTCGCCCACTTTGTTAAGATCTTCTCCATTTTTTTTCTACTTCATTTGCGGACGATATTTAAATCTATTCTTTAATAATGCTCATTTACTTAAAAAGAAACAATTTTGATTAAATGAAATAGAGTTTAACTTTATTTGTTTAGAATTTATGTTTTCTCTTCTGGAAAGTAATAACAATAAAATGTTTTAAATAAAAGTATGCGATTCCTAACAAGACTGGATTGTTCCTTATCTAACATTTCAGTAATAAGGAACTCTCCTCCGTTAATTAATTTTTTTTCCGAATATGTATATTGAAAGCTATCAGCGGAAATTTAAGATAAAAGAATAAATGAATGTTTCCCGCATTTATAGACTTTATACTAGATAGCGTAATACATTTTAAGTTATCAAATAGTTTATTCTAAAGTTTCACTTATTTTTTATTAAATTTCTCATTAAATTATTTCAATATGTACAAAAAGAAACAACAAAAACCGTTTATGTATTACATTTTCTTGCTTAAATCTTTACATAATATACTGCATCATACCAAAAACTTCCACTCGAAGAATTAAATTTACGTAAGATAAGAGTTTTATGTATTTTTATTCGTTTGACTTCTTATATTAAAAGATGTGGTCACTCTAAAACATAGGTTCCCAAAGTGGTCCAGGTGGACCCCAGGGATCCATAGGGGACCACAAGAGAAAACAGGGGTATACAAGATATAAGTGGGGGTCCACGAAATATTTTCTGGTTTCCATGATAATGAACAAAAATTTTGACTTGAAGTTACCTGTCAACGTAGGCACGTAGCATCAAAAGGACACAAGAAAATGCGCTACTTTTTTTAGTTCTTAACACCCCCAATTTAGGGTGATATTTCTTAGGAGTTTTGGGAGTACAGTAGAAATGTAGCAGCAGGGGGTCTACTGATAATTGAAAAACTTTGAAAGTTGTCCTCGAGAAAAAAAAGTTTGGGAACCCATGCTCTAAAGTCATTACTTGCTCTTGAGAAAGGGGTTGACCTTTAACTTAAATTAAATTCCAAATCATAGGAATCCGAATCTTAGAATCGAGGTGAATCGAAAATATGAGCTGCTAAACTGAAAGCTAATCATTCAGTTACAAGATTTATATTAATTGTAACAAAACATCCATAAAATTTCCCTATTGAGTGAAAAAGAAATAGGAAAATGTCATAATTATATATAATGTCTCATATAAATAATATATATTAGAAATTTAGTTTTGTTTGAATTCTGGAAATGTGTTATACAGTCTAAAATTAACATTTATGAATTGCTTGTCAATTAAAACATAAATAAAAAATTAATTGAAACGATAAGCACATTTTTGCTCATGATTCAAAAGTCGGAGAAATAAATTTCAAAAATTTCATTTTCGCATTAAAATTTTGCAATTGAAATTTAATTTGTATAGTTAAAATTTATAAAATAAAATACCACACATTAATAAAGAATGTATAAATTAAATATGAGCTATTTTTAATTGCTAATGCCGTATTATATATTAATATTTTAATTGTATTTTTACAGAATATTCATTCATATGATTTGAAATCAATATTAATGTATATTTTTCTAGTGGATATAAATTTGAAATTTTTAAAGTCAAATATTAGCAAATTACGTTTAAAAACCAGTCTTTTAAATAAATCGGTAAAATAGTTCACAATAAATCATATGACTATTTTTGGAAGATTTAAAATTCAGAAAATAAAGGATAAAATGTAAGAAACTTACAAACAATTGTGTTAGAAGAAGCAAACAAATACTCAAATTCTTTCCTATTTTTTAGTTAATTTAATTATCAAATTCATAAAAGTATATTTAAATTTATTATTGTTTAAAATTACCCCTAACAAATTAATTTCCAACTCAAATTAATAATATTACAATATTTTAAATTAAAATTTAATTAAGACGTTTTAATGTTTTAAACTAAGGTTCACAAACTGATCTCCAACTGAAAAATTAGTAAGTATTATAACATTATTAGTTTATCGAAGGCCTTAAAATTGCACGCAAGAGCTTTCTACAAAAAATTGAATATTGAATAATGCAAAATGAACGGGATGAAAACTTAACTTTGTCTACGTACTGTAAAAATTGCTGTAAAAGTAAATGATATAAGAATTTCTATCATTACAGATTACGTTGTGAAGTCTTATAATATGAATTCCTCTTATAATTACTATCTAATAAAAAATCTAATAAATAATATAATAAGTAATCTAATTAAAAACTTCAATTATTTTACAAAGAAAATATTTCGTGCATTTCAATTGGTTAATGTTTTACCATTCTCAGATCTATTCACTCACTCTAACAAAGGAACGTTAGCCAAATAACAGAAGAAAACATCATGTTTAGAAATTTAAATAATGTTGACAAAGGTTGTTCTTCTTCTGTCCTTGAGTGCATACAATTTGGGCGATCTATTCTTATCATGATCACTGGTTTATATTTAATTGCAGTACCGTTTTTATTTTTTATGAGAATTAAAGTTATTACGGAGTTACAACTCTTGATGGATTCGGCGCTATCTGTATGTAATGTAGGAAAAGTGGACATGGAAACCAAGAAAAGTGTTTTGAAATTTCATGAAAATATCAGGTGATAAATATAGCCGATTACCATATACAGTCACATTTATTGCATCTCTATCACAAACATCACAACTCCATTCAATGAATAAACCCTTTCATTAAACTTTGTTTCAACCTCTTTGTTCTTTGATACCATGTAGGGAAAAGATTAACAATTCAATGTCATTTGTTTATATTTTCGATTAATATTGGCCTATTAGAATTTTCTTTATTTTTCTAAATATCGCCCACTTAGAATATTTTTTATGGTCAGTAGGCCTTATTTAAGAGTCACTGTGGATGTAATTTGAGAAAGTCTAACCACATTTAACAATGGCGTTTTAATTAAGAGAAAAGCAACACCCATTTACTTTCTTTTATCAGTAATCGAAATCTAATCCAGGACATTTAACGCCAAAAAGTAGGGTTCCATTATTAAGCAGAGGTGCGACAATCCTCTTGTATGCTTCACAAAGGATTTATATAATATTATACAGGGTGACAACTTTAAACTGTTAACATAATTGTACTGCTTTTGATTGTTTTAATTCATGTCTCCATTTTTTATAAAAATTTCATTTGCTTAAGAGATCTTAATGTTAGTAAAACAAATAGTTAGTTTTTATTTCATAGTTTGAAACAATACGCCAAACCAACAACGACAAATAATTGCTATATTTGAGGCTGGAATAAAGCAAATGTAGATTGTGGGAATGTGGCCACCTATTCACCTGACTTAAGCCCAATGGACTAGAGTGTTCGGTCTATTCTGCAATCAAGAGTATGCTCTAAGCCACATCGAAGTTTGGAATGCCTAAAGTCTATTCTTAAGAAGAAATAGGCTAAATTAACGCCTGATGTACTGCGGCCCATTGCAGAAAATTTTACGCGACGTTTAAGGCTCTGTATCGATGCCCAAGGGAGCCATTTTAAAAATACTCAAATATGCTGTATCTAAATAACAAATGACTTAAGCAAAGTGAGTTTTTTGAAAATAAATTCCAAGGTTTTAGTTTAATACAATATTTGTTTGTCAACCGGATAAAGTTGTCACCCTGTATATGTAATAATATAGATCAAAATAAAAATTAAATACGTTAATGGTTATAATAACATTGCTATCTAAATGCCCAAATACTAATGCTATTTCCGAAAAATTTCAGAGGAACATTTTACAGTTTTTATATAAGAAGAACAGCCTGTTTTTCTATAAAATTCAGCTCTAGGAAAAATAAATCATCCACTACATATGTAATAAAAGAGCAGCTGTTATAATGTATGTGTCATGGATACCTTGTGAACACATGTGTCACGTTCATTCTCATCACGAATGTCAGTTTTATTAAATTATTATTTTCAGTATTTTAGGACGGCATTTTTATGAAAATACATATATAAAAAGAAACACGTAATATAGAACATTTTTGAAGTCCATTCCTACTTAGGTCAACAAAGAAAAATAATAATATTTTTTCTCTCATTTAAAACAAAAATTAAATAATGAAATTTAATTAATGAATTAATATATTTGGAAAAACCCGTATTAACATCAAATGTCATCCACTACAAGTTTAAAAAATATGTACTTGAACTTAAATTTAATAACTGTTGTTTTATTTTCAATGTGAGCTAAAAGCACTTTAGCATAGAGATCCAAAAATAAACTTCGATAAATAAAAAAAAAAATTGAGTGGATGAATAAAAATCATTTTATTAACAATTGAAAATTTGAACAAGGTATTTGTAAAGAAAGTATTAACTAATAGAAGAAATTGAATAATAAACGACTATATAAAATCCATTAGTAGATATATAATTTTAATCAACTTTAATACTAAAAATTGTTGATGATATTAACATTATTGTGTAATACTATCAGGTATTTAAGAGTTAAATTAAGATTTTTTCCATAAAATCCACACTATTTTTTCTCCGTTTTAATCAACATTAACTGTGAACTCTAAATTCTCGTGAAAGCAAAAATAGTCCAACAAATTCATATGAAAAATATTTTGACATTTTTTGCATGAATCGATTATGCACTCGTCTGCTTTTCACAATGAAAACGATCGAAGTGACCTTTAACTCTCGTTATTCTAATAACAGAGGACGGGAAGTCCACCCTCCTCTTCGTCAGTTTTATTTATCTTCTTTTCCTTTTCGTACCACAACTATTCGATTCCGAAAAAAAGAAAAAAAAACAAGTAGGATATCCTCACTGTATGCAACAGGTGATGTCACACTGGTAGCGTTGCCAATTGAAAACGAGAAAAGAAAAACGAAGCTGTCACAGTGAAATGGTGTGTGGTAAGCCGTTGAAAAGAGTGGTGCTGATTGTTTCGCTTGTCCGTGATTGCAGGAAAATCCAGTGAAAATGAAAGAACGAAGAAATGAAAATACATTTTTTTTCCAAAACAAGCATAGAATACTTCATCCAACCACTATTACATCATTTTCATTGTTACTAAGTATGCTCTTTCATTGTAGAAGAAATGACGTGTTGCCATTTATTTTAAAGAAAAGAATTGGGCTTAACACGAAATCGTAATCTAAGATTTGTGTTTCCATATCTATCGACAGGTGTAAAAAACTAATATTTTTTCAAATATTGTAGAGAAATCTTTTAAAAATAAAATCTTGAAAATCAAGATTTTTTTGAGTGTTAATTTTATAAGCAGAAAGGTACGATTAAACGAATCAAGTTTAAAAAAATCTTTTAACATTGTTTTGATAAAACAACCCCTTACATATAATCTCTTTTAAAAAGTATAAATCAATCGTAACACAATGGTAATATATAAATTTATAATACTTACATAATTTTTAAAAATAAAAAGGATAGCTTAAAGAGTAATTTTTAAAATTTCGTTCGTGTACTCAAATTTCAAAATATTTTACGGCGGAAATCTTTAATTAATTTTCTTACATATAATCCGTAAAAAATACGTAAAATTTCTTTATCAGTTTCGTTTTACAAGACTGATCAAATCCATTTACGGTTCATTTTGAAAATAAGATTACTCTTTTCGATTCATAAAAAATATGTAAATATATTTTTCACACGTATATCTAATAGCGTGTTTTGAAAGATTTCAACAGCTTTGAAGAGACATTTTATGTATATATTGATAAGCAAATTATATAATAATGTTATTAAGAGTTATAATTTTGTACGGATCATTATAGATTAATTTCATAGTTCAATTATTATTCATCTTTTTTCTTAAGTAATTCTGTTCCAACCTAAACAAATTACTAACTTTATATTCCTGTATGTCTCAATAATTTCAATCAAAATTAGATTTTTTTAGCTTAGAATAAAACATGTACCTAACTAATGGTGATTAAATGTAAAGAAATATATTTAAGAAATTTCATATGATAGTTTTTTCAAATTTTTAATTAATATTACATAATTAAATGGTTAATTAAGAAAAATAATATCTACTTTTATATGGAAGTAATTTATATTATTATATACACGAAAAAAGCCATATTAAAAATTCTGATGTCGATTCTGTTATTCCTTACATCACTTTTAATTTAAGCAAAGAACATATTTTTACAAGTCCCATTAGAAATAAATATGCCCTGAATTCTACCCTATAACTGATAAGAATTAACATATGTTTTGTTTCTTGACAAAATGATGTCATTAACTTACCGAATTGGTTAAAAATCAATATCATCTAAGGGTTTCAGTTTATTTCTAAATATAAATGAAACATTTAGTGATAATATGGCAGCTTGATATTTTGAATGATTATACTGATATTATGGCATTAGTTAATAAGTTGGAAAACAACATTATACTTTGAATATTTGTTCATATTTTCCTTTTCTCTATACCGAAAACCTCAGATTAAATGCAAATGATTTTCGTCTGTTGTTGTTGTTGTCGTGTGCCATCCAGGCTGGCAATATGGGGTGCGCTGCTCCACTTTTCCAACTGAAACCTATTTTAGTGTGCAGTCCGACTTCCGCAGTACACACATGCCATAGGGACCCGTTTATAGGGTAGGCAACCATTCACACCTCATTCATACAAGGAAAGGACAAAGACAGGATAGATAGAGAGAGAAAGTACATCCATGCCCGAACCGGTATTCGAACCCAGGACCTCCCTATCCGCAGTCAGATACGCTGATCACTAGACAAGTTGGGCGGCAAAAGATTTCGTCTACTTTTTACATTTATGTCATATCATACCCACAAACATTATAGTGCAGCTGAGCCTCGAACTTAAGGTTAACTGATTTGGAACACAGGCCTATTTACAAGCACCTCGTGGTTTTGAAGCATTGTCAGCTGATGAGGTCACACCTGAGCTGGCACCCTTTGCTCTAGCATCCACGGCACTCCAGTGGGAGGGATTTAGACGTCACATTTTCCCTGTGGGGAAGAATGTGTTCACCCGGCCAATCATTCAATGCCCACTGGCAGTCATACATCACTTTGTCAATTCTTATGGGAAAGGCCCTGGAACTACTTTTTCCCCCTTTGGCTTTAATATAATGATATTGTGACAAACTGTGTAAAAAATTGTGAAAAAAATGCTTTAGAAATTTTGACATTTATTAATAAGTTGACAATTTTATTTCATAACTTTAATATTGTCCTGAATGTAAATAAAAAAACAATCTTATCAATCACTAAGCAAAGTTGCAGAAGAATTATGATATTAATTAATTTGATCAAATGTTGATATTCATTTTTACGAATTTCAATATACGCTTGAGTGTAAAATCAGTTTAGCCAAGTACAGTGCTTCGCCATTGAGGCACTAAGCATAAGTGATGTACATTCTATCAAATATAAGTGTAATAATATAATGGCATTATATTATTATGAGACACAAATAACATTATGACGTTAATTAGTCAATCCAAAATTAATATTTTTTTAAAACTCATAAATATACCCGAATATAAATAAAAATCAATTTCACTGTATATACTTTAATATACTAAACAGTTATACAAAAATTATGCCATTAATTAATCAGACGAAAACCAATATTATTTCTCAAAACTTTAAATAAATTGCTGAGTATATATAAAAAGCAATTTGCTCAACTATAGGACACTTTTTGCAGCCCAACTTGTCTAGTGGTCAGCGTATCTGACTGTGGATAGGGAGGTCCTGGGTTCGAATCCCAGTTCGGGGATGTATTTCCTCTCTCTGTCTATCCTGTCTTTGTCCTTTCCTTGTATGAATGAGGTGTGAATGGTTGTCTATCCTATAAACGGGTTCCTATGGCATGTGTGTACTGAGGAAGTCGGACCCCACACCAAAATAGGGTTCAGTTGGAAAAGTGGAGCAGCGCACCCCATAATGCTAGTCTAGCAGCCACACGACTCAAAAACATAGAACACTTTTATTAAATTTTACATCTAATACATGAAATGAAATAAATTAAATTAGAAATAATTTCATGTTCCTTTTATAATCTACACAAGATATCTATAATTCCGTGTTCGAAAATAAATGATATAATACACATATTGTTGCGAATAAACGCAAAATATTCTGTAGAATATTTTGCGTTTATTCGCAACAATTGGATTCATTCTTAATTATTATGAATTAATGTATACATTTCATAAAATATATTATTTTTAATAAAAATTTTTCATATTTTCTATTCTAATATGAATATAAATTTCAATGTTAGCTTTGGTACTAGAGTTTATTAATTTTGAAATATGAGATGCCTTGACTATTTTCTAAGTAATAAATTCTCGATCTTATTTATAAAAGCAAAGCAGAAATAAAATATAACTTAGAAATTCTAATGTCATCACATGAAAATAATGTATCAAAATACAAAAAAAGCTATAAAATTTGGAAAAAAAAATTCTTGCATCCAAAAATGGAGTCATCGCCTTTAAAGCTCTATAGAGCGATACTTTGGACCAACATATTTTTATTTATCCATTTGCCCTTTGCAATTCTTATGATCACAGAAAAACCGCGATACAATATTCGAAAATATTCTAAGACAAAAATAATTCGCCATCTTTCCCGTTTTTGTGTTTCTGGATATTTGGGGGGGGAGGAGATATATATTCCAATGAATTATGTATCTTGCTTATCCCCATCCACGGGGTTCTCCTTCTTCATCTGATAAATATGTAGGTAAATATGGAGCAGGATTATTCTGCAGGTCTCGGTCTGTTTTTCCCGGAATGCGCATTGTTATTCGGGAAAACTTCTTCTGGATGTACAGGATAAGAATTCCTTGTTCCTGGAAACGGGAGGGTTCTGTCAAGAGAATCTTCTCTTTCTCCCTTCAGAATATTTATTTCTCGAGTTCGCTCACGTAGAGTTAAAAGGAGCATTCGCAGAGACCTCTCGGGTTTCTTATTTTTTAAAAAAAATATTGCATATTTTGATTCGATTTTCACTAAAAGGTCACTTACCTAAATTTGTTTAAAATGGATTTTGATTCCTAACATAGCATGGCATGCATTTACCGAAAAAGAGATCTGAAACAACATTTGTCGAATTTGTTCCAATACTTTAACTTTTTAAATTTTATCTTATTTAAATTTTTTCTTCTAAATTCATTCATTACTTTCTATAGTCTTTGTATTAATGAGTTAAAACTGAATGTTCTAATTCATAGATAAACAGATGATAATTTATTTATATGTTTATTTTAAATTTCGGAGCTTATATATATATATATAGCATTTAGTTAAAATTTCATTGAATCTGTTTCTGTTTGAATTTCTGTTTCTTTCAGGCTTTAAAATAATAGAATAAAAAATATATAATTTTAAATGAGTTTTATAATTTTGAAATTTATCATTTGAATGCAACTTTCTTGGTTGATTATTGTCTATCATATATTCCAAAATCACCATTTTCATGCTCTAAAATCGTTAAATAAAAAATTACCACATTGTTTTCTTTTTCTCTAATGAATGATTCTATCATGCAAAGAATTTTTCTCCAACGGCAGTCACACTTGGTTGACGAACCCTATGCCACAACAAGGCCAGAAACTGCTACTCATGTGTCGTTACCCAGAGGGCACCTGTGAACCAAGTCACGGAGGCGAGTAGCGTTGCCCGCCCCATACCACCACAGACCCGTTTATAGGGTGGGCCACATTCATACAACATCACAGAAGAAAGGACAGAGAAACACAGAGAAGGAAAGAAACAACCATGGCCGAACCGGGATTCGAACCCGGGATCAACAGATCATGCAAAGAATAACTCATGTTTTTTAATAATTTTAAAGAGCTCTGAAGAAATACGTTTTTTTTATTGCCAATAATTTTTGATGTTCACCACAACATCAGCAAAGGTTTAAGAAAGACCTGTTTTTCTAATGAACTGTATTTCATTTTATGGGAAATTAAATTTGCATGCAAACTTTAAATATTTTTTGTAACAGCATTGATCAAATTATTATTTTTTAAAAGCTTTTGTATCTTCAAAAACAAGCTAAGCATCTGTTACAGAATAATTACTATTTTAATAAGTTCTTTTTAGAACAATTCATGAATATAATCATTAAATAATTGAAGACATAAAAATTAAGTATTACAAAATTGCGAAAGATCTATCCTTTTTTTATAACTAATTTATATAGATTTACATTTTGATTATCATTTTATAATAAATTCCTGGAAATCGTCAATATTAGCATATAGGTATATTTTACACAATTGATTTTTATACTCATTATTAATAAACTTATTTGAATATCTTAAAATATTTTTAAATACTGAAATAGTACAAAATCTGGCTTTTCTAGTAAAATATGATATTTTATTTTAATAATAAATAATTATATTATAATCCTTATTGACTGCAAACATTATAATAAATGAGCCGCTCAGAAGTCAATGCAGTTAAGTCCATTTTTTGATATTTTCTGATGTTTGGATATTTTGATGAAATAAATAATAATCTTCTTAGTTATTAAAGGATTTACTCGTTGATTACTTTTATCTAGGTTAGACAGCCCTCTTTTTAATAGCTTCTGAATATATTGTATAATAATTTCAGAAGCCATTGTGAATAAGTCCACCTTTTATCAATATTTTTTAAAATAAATTTCTTATGTTTTTCAGCTGCCAAAAGTTATAAGTCCTAAAATTTTTAAGATGTTGTCATTATTTCAATAAATATTTACATTTTTATTTACACATTCTGTACATATCTTTTTTTGCAGAGTTTACACCTCGAAAAAAAGATTTTATACACTTTTCTAATTAAATTAATGAACCAAGAGAATTTTAAAAACTTATGTATCATAAAACATTAATTTTCTCAATATTTGTGTTTTGGATTTAACCGCATTGGCTTCTGAGCGGCTAAACTCTATCGTCAAAATATTTGCATGCTCGTTCATATTATTTCATTTATAATTTGTTCATAAATTGAATCGACAATATTTCTTTATTATTTGTAATACAAAAGTAAAAAAACATCCTTCTGTTTATCTACAAGATAAAGAATGGGTCTTACATTAAATCCTCAAATGCGCATGTTATAAATTCACAATTGTGCATAGAGGAAAAATAACCAATTTTGCATCGTTAAATTTTAGCAATAAATCTAACGAAATTGAGTGAATGAACGGCAAGATTTAAGCATTCCTGGGGTGCTGCTTTACATCAAATATCACTCCCTTCTGCAACTGCAACTTCCGCTAATGAGGCTCGATTGTTACAGCAAACTTTGCACCCTTCCTAAGCTAAACAATGGTAAAGGTTTCCCCGAAAGCAATGCTTATAAATAGAACCCCGCAACCTCTGCCTGCTTTGGATTCAGTTCTGACTTGCAAATTATTTCCCATTATTGGAAATAATGATGAGTAATTTATGTACATCAGTATACCGACGAACAATAAACACACAAAGAACAATGCTAGAGTATTCTATTTTAATTATTTCTAAGAAATGCATTTTAAATCACGTGAAAATTTACTCAATCTTATTACAAAAGAGACACTGGTGCCGTATAATCCATGATGCAAAATTCTGAGATGGGCGATTTTTTGGTGGATTTTCTTAAGTATCTGGCAATCTTTTTTTATTACGTCATAGATATGGAGACCTATAAGAATTATGCAGAAAACTCTGTTTTAGTAACCCTAGTGCTTACATCATCGCGCACGTCACGATAAGTCATCTTGGTAACATTTCTTCATCGCCAAAACTATTCAGAATTTGGAATCATGGATTATACGGCACCTGTGCCACAAAAGATAACTTTGCATTTTTCAAAAGCTACGAAAAAAATGTAAGCTTTATGTCCTAAGCAGCCGGCTAATGGTTGAGTAGTTAGCGCTCCTGACTCCTGAGCTGTGGGTCGGTCCTGGATTTGAATCCCGGTTCGGGCATGGATGTTATTTTCATTCTCTGTTCCTTCTGTGTTTCTCTATCCTTTTTTCCGTGGTGATGTATGAATGTGGCCCACCCTATAAACGGGTTTCTGGTGGTATGACGCGGGTAACGCTACTCGCCACCGTGACTTGGTTCACAGGTGCCCGTGGGTAACGACAAATGAGTAGCAGTCTCTGGCCTTGTTGTGGCATAGGGTTCAACCCTCAAGTGCCCGCGGTTGGAAAAAAATGTCCTAAGCAAATAAAAACATAGTACATATTTATACCTGTGCAACACTGCTATAAGAAATCACGTAGGTTTCTGAAAACTCTCCTTATAATTGAAATTTAAATAATTACTGTACCAATTAAATAAAAAATTTCAGTAAAATGCACTTTTTTCTTGAATGTAGATAATATTATATGTATTGAAATATTTTGTAAAAAATTGGAACATGGTACTTATCCCTCTTCTTCTTCCTGTGTACAATTAATTCCAATTCAAACTTTTAAAAATATTAAATCATATAACAAATGATAAAACATTTTCTAACATATATTCAGTACTGTGTTTAAAGTACATTTTATTGGAGGATTTTGTCTACCTATAAAAATGTTTTAGGAAGTATTTTAAATTGTACAGTTATAAATAAATAAGATATGAATTTACAAATATCAACTCAATAACCGTAAAGCCACCCAACTTGTCTAGTGGTCAGCGTGCCTGACTGTGGATAGGGAGGTCCTGGGTACGTATCCCGGTTCAGGTATGGATGTCCTTTTCTCTCTCTATCTATCCTGTCTTTGTCCCTTCCTTGTATGAATGAGGTGTGAATGGTTGCCTACCCTATAAACGGGTCCCTATGGCATGTGTATACTGAAGAAGTCGGACTGCACACTAAAATAGGGTTCTGTTGAAAAAGTGGAGCAGCGCACCCCATATTGCCAACCCAGCTAGCTCACGACAACAACAACCGTAAAAGTTAATGTAAAAGAGTCATTAAAAATCTGTTTTTTTAAGACAGATGATCTTTTTACTCCCATTCCAACATAAGGATGATGGTAAAATTTGTGTTTTTGATTTTTTAATCTTATTGGTTGCTAATTAAATGCGTCAGAAATTGTAAACAAAACATTTTCACACAACAAGAAACCAAAAGGTTTGATTTTATATACATGAATATGGCAGTAACATTTAATTATTAGTCAGCAGTAAATAATAGGAATCATTAAATATCCATAAAAGGGATGTTAAGTTATTGCAATCCATTTTTTGCTGAATATTTCAGTCGACATTTAACTCATGGATTCGTTCTTGGGTTCTGAAAATAGGCGATTATCAAGCTAATTGTCCTATAGCTTAATTATTTGAAGTGCATGTCTTTCTGTAGGTATTAATATGAGGAGATGTACATTTATTATTAAAATTAGGAGAATGACAAATCAAAGCTTGGTTTTGTCATTGGATCAACCTTAAAAATTGAAGATGTGTTACCAGCTAACATAACATAATTTTAAATCAAGATAAAGTTATGGTTGGTTGGTTTGGTTTGTTTGTCGCTCAACGGTCATTTTTTGCACACGATGGACTAATTAGACCGGGACCTACGGTTTAAAGTGGATTCCGAGCCACTACAAACATCCATACCCAAGGTGGGATTCGAACCCACGAACTGTTGAACCGAAGGCAAGAGCGCGATAAAGTTATGAGTTCGACATTTGCGCCAGTATCTTCTTCAGTGTGTTACATCAAAGGAAGGATATTTGAGAGTATAAAATTTTTAAGGTGCATAGGTTCTTTCAACACAAGTTTTTCGGTTGAGTAAGGTATAGAACATGCTACCTGCCGACCACGAATGCGCCACCTTTAATCACTAAGTCCTGACAGCACGTTCAAAGTGATTAGCTTTGAATTCCTTTGCCTACGCCTGTTACGCTGGTTAAAAGAATTGTTTCTGATCATCAAATGTCGGTTATATAGTGAACACTAAATAGCTCAAATAGAGTTTAACTTAAAATATCTTATCATCGCTCTATATTTCAAAAAAAATATTTACCTGTTATTAACATCTACTTGCATTTCTGTAAATCCAGTTCCAAAAACAACAAATAAGGCTGTGAATGTTTTTGAATAAATATGGGATTGGTATCATTTAAAAACGGTTTGCTAAGCGGATGAGAATAAATTTTATGTATGAGCTACAAAGTAACGAAATATTTATACATCTATAAATAGAAATTGGATTTTGAAGTAATTGGTTTATTGTAAGAAAATCGATTGTAATTTTCTTTTTTATAAAATAGAAAAAAATTACTGTTTGTAAGAAATTTCATTACAGTTGCATGCAAATAGATATTAAAAACTTAATTTTTCAATTTCTCAATTTAGTTCAATCTTTTGAATACCGCTTATAAAAAAATTAATGAATTTAAAATATTACAATAATAAGTATTGTAGACACGAAAAATGAGAGAATTTGTGACAAAAAAAAAACGAGCGATAATGGTTCTAAAATAAAATTCTCTCGACAACATATCTGATCATATTTTCAGCTTTGTTTTCGGACGTCGTTATTTTCTTATTCCCATTTGGGTTTTTTTCCATCGTTTATAAAATTCTTATTACCGTCATGAAATGTTTCATATTTATTTTATATGATTGCTATTTACTTTCTTTAATACTGAGCAAAGTTTTCCCAGAAAAAAATCAGTATTTATGTAAATGGAAAGTAAAAATTATTTAGAATTGATAACAGATATCAAAGACAATAATAGAAGTTAAAATATTTACCATTGTTAGCGTTGTTTTCACTTATAGTTTTAGACATTAAATTATTGTTACATTTTTTGAAAATGTCTATTAAAATTATTTGCTCATTATTTTCGAATAAAACGTATGAATAGAAATAGATTTAACTTGAACATTTTAAAACTCATTTTGTTCTTAAAATTTTTATAAATAGAAATATAAAATTCATTATTATTATTATTCTATACGAATACGATTTTTAATTTAATTTTAATATAAACAGCATTAGATTTGCAATGATGAGTGTAACACTCAAATGTAAGCAGTAATTAATAGCTCACAAATAAATAAAAAGCATCGTCCATCGCAAAGATAAAAAAAATATCCAAATTTAATTTAAACTAAATATTTTAAATATCTTTTATCATGAAACAACAGTTTGTAAAATATTTCAATTAATAAGTTTATTTTTTATTAAGAAATTCCATTTTCGCAAAATATACGGAGAGAATATTGATAAATGCTTTCTCTTATTACTACTTAATAATGTCTAGACCTGTTGAAGGAAAAATTCTTTGAGGAAAGTATTATATTTTAAACTTAATTTTCTATTATGCTCTTTCCAATAAATTAAAAAAAATTAATCAATTAAATTACTCAAATAATCAACAAAAATAATTAATTCAATTTTTGTGCGTATGTAAAAGGAAAATATTGAACTCAATTATATTTCATTGTTTTAATTTTTATAAAAATTTTGCAAAAGAAGGGAATATATACATTTCTTAGTTAAAACCAGACATTTTTACACTTTTTTGGTTTCTTATATGTTTTTTTTTATGTGTTCAATTCAACCCACTGGAAATTTCAGAATGATTAATATATATGTTTGAAAAATAATAAATAAAATATCTTATATTCTCCAAATAAATACAACTAAGAGAATATGTAAGTATCAGAAAATAGTTTCTTTTTCTAATTAATAATAACTTTTTTAGAATTTATAAATTTTTGAGCATGAGTCTTTTATATTTGATTTAATTTCATTTACTAATTATAACTGATGTGAATTAAATTTTGCTAATTTTTAAATATTTACGGAAAATTTTCATTCCATATCTCAAAACTAACTCTCAAAAATATCTTTCAAAAAATAATTTTGCAAATGCCATGAATATAACTTATCCCACTCTACATAAAATTTTATTATAAACTCTATATAAAACACAACTTAGTATATAACAATATAAACAGCTATAAAACAACATGTAAAACAACTCAGCGTTAACTCTATATAAACATAACATAAATTTAATTTTTATTTCCCACCAAACAAATTCAAGCCACAAACACTAATTTCTTTATAACCTGATCATGGCATTTAAATATGAATAATGAATTCTTTTCTTTTATATATATATACAACCTTTTCCTTATAAATGATTTTGATATCGATAATCATATATTTATCTTATTAATCTTAAGACTAAGCAATGTGAATATTTTTGTTTTTATATGTATATATAAATATATATATATATATATATATATATATATATATATATATATATATATATATATATATATATATATATATATATATATATATATATATATACATATATGTTGTTGTTGTCGTGTGCCAGCTAGACTGGCAATATGGGGTGCACTGCTCCCCTTTTTCAACTGAAACATATTTTGGTGTAAAGTCCAACTTCTTCAGTACACACATGCCATAGGGACCCGTTTATAGGGTAGGCAACCATTCACACCTCATTCATACAAGGAAAGGACAAAGACAGGATAGATAGAGAGGAAAAGTACATCCATGCCCGAACCGGGATTCGAACCTAGTACCTTCTTGTCCGCAGTCGGGTACGCTGACCACTTGATAAGTTGGGCGGCATATATATATATATATATATATATATATATATATATATATATATATATATATATATATTGTTACAAATTTATAAATAATGATTATATTTGTCTTAAAATATCTCGGACAGATCAAAAATTCTCACAATTTGGGCAAAAATTGCGGTATTTAGACGTATTGTAGTTTAAAAGCTGATTTCCTAATAATTTGGCGACTTGGCGACAGTTGGCGAGATTCTTGGCGACGGTTGGCGAGATTCTTGGCGACTTGGCGAGAAATCGATACTTCCGGAAACATCCATCACCTAAGCTCTAGGACCAATATTTTTCGAGATAGCCTAGAAGCTTCCAGAATCTTGGCGAAATTGGTAGATTTCTCCGCCAAGTCAGGTATAAATACTGCAGCCCGACATGGAAGAGTCAGTTTTTGTAAAGACAGTCAGTGAGTGAAGACGATTAGTTGTGACTGCTAGTTGTTCTCTGTCTGAGGTATTTGAGACCTGTGATTGGAAGCTGTTTCTTATTATATCTGACGAATTGTAGCTGTATAATTGTGACTGTTACAGCGGGAATTTCGTTTATTTAGTGAAGTTCTTACGAATAAAAGTCTTGTGTTCATTAAGTGGTTGCTTTATTCAACTCTCAATCGACACGAACCCGTGGAGCTCGGTACAACTGGTGTCAGAATCGGGATTGAAGAGTTGATGCAGCGTGTCACAAGAAAAATGGATATGGATTTAATGAAAAGTCTTCTCGAAAAATTAGCGGAGCAGATGGCTGAGATGAAAGCTGGACAAGAAGAGATGAAAGCTGGACAAGAAGAGATGAAAGCTAGACAAGAAGAGATGAAAGCTGGACAAGAAGAGATTAAAACCGAGATGATGAAAGAGATAAAATCTGGACAGGAGGAGATGAAAGCTGGACAAGAAGAGATGAAAGCTAGACAAGAAGAGATGAAAGCTGGACAAAAAGAGATTAAAACCGAGATGATGAAAGAGATAAAATCTGGACAGGAGGAACTTAAAAAGGAACTTAAGAAGGACATTGTAAGTGTTAAAGAAGAATTCTCCAACATCATTCAGGAGAAGATGAATGCAATGGAAGATAAGGTAACTTCAATTGAAACTAAAGTTCTGGAGATAGAAGAAAACGTTGAAGAAGCATTAGTCAATATGAATAAGAAGATTGAAAGCTTGGAGAAGCAAATGTCAAACAAACATGAAGAACCCAACGTGGCATTTGTGCCTTCCCTAGCCAATATTAAACTCTCAACATTTGATGGGAAATCATCCTGGCAAGTATACAAGACCCAGTTTACGATGGTAGCGGAAGCCAATGGATGGAATCCCCGAGCCCAAGCTTTTCACCTGGCGGCTTCTTTAAGAGGAGACGCGGCTGACATCCTCGAGACGCTTCCAGAGGAGCAGAGGCACGATTTCCAAGCCCTATCGAGTGCGCTTGAGCTGCGGTTTGGAGATAAGTGCACTAAAGAATATAGCAGACTACAGTTAAAGTCCCGCTATCAAAGAGCGGGTGAAAGTCTGCAAGAATTGGCTGCCGATATTCAGCGACTTTCCCATCTAGCATTTTCGGACTGCCCAGCTGAGACACGTGAAGATCTGGCTCTCCATCACTTCATCGATAGTGTGCGGGATCCGGAGATACAGAAAACACTTCGACTCGCCGATGTCAAAGATATTGGATCTGCCCTAGTCTACGCACATAAGATAGAAGCTGCCCAGCAGGCCGCGCGTAAAGACCGGCACTCAATCAGAGCCGTCTCTGCTACTGATACGGACTGTAATCTAAGAAAGCAAATTGAAGATCTGCGGCGAAAAGTCCGTAGCTTAGAATTGAGTAAAGGTGGCAGAAACATGAAGATTCAGTGTTGGACTTGCGGTGCAGTCGGACACGTCCATAGAGACTGCCCGAAACGAAAAGATGGTGGAAATGATCTTCCACCACAGCAGGGAAACTAATATGTGGCCATCTCGCGGGGCGGAGATGTCCAGAGAGTCAGAAGCCCCATTTCAAATTGTTTCACATTTCTTCCGTAAGTAGCGGCGACAACGGACTTTTCGTTATGGGACATGTCAACGAAGTTCCCTGCAGAATGATAATCGATACTGGAGCCAACGTAACTATCATTAGGACAGATATGGCTCGCAAACTTGGTGAGAAACTCATCTGGACGCCGCCCTGCATTACCCTCCAAACTGTGACAGGTGATAAGATTAAAGTGCATGGAAAAGTCAATCTAAACATTGCATTTGGTAATGCCGTGTACCATCATATGGCATATGTCGCTGATATAAATGACGAATTTATTCTCGGATTGGATTTCCTCAAAGAAAACAATTTCAAGTTAAACTTTAAAAATAATGAACTACATTCATGTTCTGAAGACATAGCGATTTTTAAGACGAAATATTCAGATATTAAAACAGTCCATCATATAACTGCAAAGAGTGAAATAACATTACCACCAAGAACTGAGACAATAGTTTCCGGAGCTCTTTCAGAAGATAATAATTTTCATTATGGATTGACTGAATATCCAGATTCCGACAATAGCGTTAAAGGAGTACTAGTGGCTTCTTCACTCGTCGACCTTTCACGAAATGTAATCCCGGTAAGAGTTGCTAATCTAAGCAATAAGGTAAAACTTATAAAGGAAGGAGAAGTGCTAGCGACTTGCACTCCAGTGACCTGTATTAACCGAAATTGTCAAGCCACACTATCTGAGCCTCCTGACACTCTAATTAATGAACTCCTTCAAAGAGCAGAGTTAGATGATAAACAGAGGAATGCTGCAAGAAATTTATTAGTAGAATTCGGAGATCTATTTTCCAAGAAATCAGATGATGTTGGGCGAACCAAATTGACGCAGCACCGAATCAATACAGGAAATCATCCACCCATTAAACAACATCCGAGAAGATTGCCATTCGCTAAGCAGGAAGAGGTGGACAATCTTCTGATGGAAATGCAGCAGAATGACATTATTGAGCCATCAGAGAGTCCTTGGGCTTCGCCTATTGTTTTAGTTCGGAAGAAAGATGGTTCTACCCGATTCTGCGTTGACTATCGTCGGTTAAACAAAATCACTAAAAAAGATAGTTACCCTCTTCCTAGGATTGACGATACACTTGATGCTTTATCCGGAAAACAATGGTTTTCGACTTTGGATCTCAAGAGTGGTTATTGGCAAGTAGAGATACATCCTGAGGATCGAGAAAAGACTGCATTCACCACAGGACAAGGACTTTGGCAGTTCAAGGTTATGCCATTTGGGCTTTGCAATGCACCTGCAACGTTTGAGCGCCTGATGGAGACAGTATTACGAGGACTTTCCTACGAAGCCTGTTTGGTATATTTGGACGATATCATTATTGTAGGGCGCACGTTCGAAGACCATTTAAGAAACATCCGAAAGGTGCTGGAAAAATTAAAAATGGCCAACCTGAAGCTGAATCCTTGCAAATGTAATTTATTCCGACGTGAAGTAAGCTATCTGGGACACATTATCTCTGCTGAAGGTGTAAGAACAGATCCTGAAAAGATCTCTGCAGTCAAGGACTGGAGTCGTCCAAAAGATGTCCACCAATTAAGAAGTTTTCTTGGACTATGCACATATTACAGGAAATTTGTTAAGGGTTTTTCAAGTATTGCCAGACCCCTTCACAAGTTGACAGAAGTTAAACAGAGATTTCTATGGACAGATGAATGTGAGAAAGCTTTTAAACAACTGAAGGAGGCGTTGACATCTTCGCCCGTTCTTGCATATCCCCAGCCCGGAAAAATATTCATTTTAGATACGGATGCCAGCAACGAAAATATCGGAGCTGTTTTGTCGCAGGAAATTGATGGTAAAGAATATGTCATTTCTTATTGGAGTAAATGTCTTTCGAAACCAGAGCGGAATAATTGTACAACCAGGAAGGAATTGCTGGCAATCGTCAAAGCCATAGAACATTTCCACCATTATCTCTATGGAAGAAAGTTCTTGCTCCGGACCGATCACGCATCCTTAACCTGGCTTTTAAATTTTAAAAATCCAGAAGGACAGGTAGCCAGATGGATTCAACGACTCCAGGAGTTTGACTTTGAAATACGTCATCGCAAAGGAACTCTTCATGGAAATGCTGATGCACTATCAAGGAAGCCGTGTAATGAAAGCTGCCGATATTGTTCTAGAGTAGAGAAGAACTATCAGTTAGTAAATCCTTCGGTACGCCAAGTTACTGTTTCACCTCCACCGAAACCAGACCCATGGAGTGATAAAGGACTTAGGGAAGCCCAAAAGAAGACCCAGATATAAATCCAATTCTTGAATTGAAAGAATCTTCTAGTATGAGACCAAGTTGGCAGGAAATCTCCACCTACAGTCCTGCTACTAAGCAATATTGGGCTCTTTGGGACTCACTCCATATAAGAAATGGTGTCTTATACAGGAAATGGGAGTCCGATGATGGACGTAATTTCAAATGGCAGCTTGTTCTTCCAAAATCAAGAATTTCAGATGTTTTGAAAGAATTGCACAATAGCTCAACTGGAGGCCACTTCGGAGTAATGAAAACTCTACAGAAAGTTCGAGAACGCTTCTATTGGAGCAAAACGAGACAAGATGTAGAGAAATGGTGCCAATCTTGTGATGACTGTGCGGCACGTAAAGGACCGAAGAAACGTAGCCGAGGAAGGTTGCAGCGGTACAACGTAGGAGCACCTTTTGAGCGGATAGCATTGGACATTTTGGGTCCTTTACCACGATCCTCAAATGGCAACAAATACATACTAGTTGTCATGGACTACTTTACTAAGTGGCCTGAAGCGTTTGCAATCCCCGATCAAGAGGCGACTACAGTAGCCGAGGTTCTAGTGCATCAATGGGTTTCCAGATTCGGCACACCCTTACAAATCCATTCTGATCAAGGGACAAATTTCACCTCTGTTGTGTTTAAAGGAATGTGTCAAATTCTTGGAATAGACAAGACGCAGACCACGCCACTACACCCACAATCGGACGGCATGGTAGAGAGATTTAACAGAACCATCTTGAATAATCTCTCACTTATGGTTTCCAGAAATCAGCAAGATTGGGATTTGAAGCTACCGCTGTTTCTGCTTGCATATCGCAGTGCTGTCCATGAGACTACCGGATATACTCTTTCACAGATGCTCTTTGGTCGCGAACTTCGTCTCCCTTGTGATCTTCAGTTTGGTCGTCCACCGGATACATCTTCATCGCCAGAGGAATACCTTCGAGACCTTCAGGCACGTCTTGAAGATGTACATAACTTCGCTCGAGACCGAATCAACCTGACGACCGAAAGAATGAAGACAAGGTATGACACAAGAGCGACGGGACATGAATTTCAAGAAGGTGACAAAGTTTGGTTGTGGAACCCGATTCGACGTAAAGGACTTTCTCCAAAGTTGCAAGCCAACTGGGAAGGTCCCTACACAGTCCTAAAAAGACTGAACGACGTCGTGGTTCGTATAAGAAAATCATCTGCTTCAAAACCAAAGGTAGTACATTATGATAGATTAGCTCCTTATCGTAATGTAGAGTAAAAATTAGTAGACCATGGTCTGTTTGTAAATAGTATAGATAATTTTAATCTTTTCTATTTTCTTGTATTTTTAGTTGCTTGTGTATGTAATGTGCTCTGTATCCTCTTGAAATGTAAATTCTCTTATATTAAATTTGGCCTCCTATCAGGGGATTGTACTGCCCGGGACGTGCAGTCCTTGAGAGGGGGCAATGTTACAAATTTATAAATAATGATTATATTTGTCTTAAAATATCTCGGACAGATCAAAAATTCTCACAATTTGGGCAAAAATTGCGGTATTTAGATGTATTGTAGTTTAAAAGCTGATTTCCTAATAATTTGGCGACTTGGCGACAGTTGGCGAGATTCTTGGCGACGGTTGGCGAGATTCTTGGCGACTTGGCGAGAAATCGATACTTCCGGAAACATCCATCACCTAAGCTCTAGGACCAATATTTTTCGAGATAGCCTAGAAGCTTCCAGAATCTTGGCGAAATTGGTAGATTTCTCCGCCAAGTCAGGTATAAATACCGCAGCCCGACATGGAAGAGTCAGTTTTTGTAAAGACAGTCAGTGAGTGAAGACGATTAGTTGTGACTGCTAGTTGTTCTCTGTCTGAGGTATTTGAGACCTGTGATTGGAAGCTGTTTCTTATTATATCTGACGAATTGTAGCTGTATAATTGTGACTGTTACAGCGGGAATTTCGTTTATTTAGTGAAGTTCTTACGAATAAAAGTCTTGTGTTCATTAAGTGGTTGCTTTATTCAACTCTCAATCGACACGAACCCGTGGAGCTCGGTACAATATATATATATATATATATATATATATATATATATATATATATATATCATATTCACAAGTATATTCAAAACAATTTACATGTTTTTTTATTTGCAAGTTTATATTTTTTTTGTACACGGAATATTACATCAATGAGCAAAACAATGAGATTTTTAATTTAATAATAAACACGTGTAAGAAGGATTTAATGATTTATTTTTAATAATTTCAAATTAATGGTAGGAATTTAAAATCTTGATAAACTGAATATAAATGACAAAAAAATCAAGATACTAGTTTAAAATGATTTCTTTTTTGCCAACTGAATGAAACATCTGATCCAAAATGACAAATAATAAAAAGAAAGGAATGATATCTAACATGAAATTAGAATGCTTTCTTCCTGATAAATAGAAGTCCTACGCTTTGATTTCCCTTACAGAAAAAGTTGAACAATAAAAACTATCAATAAAAGTATTAACAAGAAATATTTAAATTTATCGAGTTATAACAAATTTAGATATTTAAAAGATGGAAAATATTCAGAAATATTTAACTGTCGTATAACATTTATTTTTAACTTCTTTTGTAAAATCTATTTCAATTTTGCAATCAAAATCAATGCGTTCTGCTTATAAATTCATCCATTTAAATTTGCTTAATACAGAATTTAAAGCTGCTTGTAATTTATCTCGCTCAGGTCCTGTATAATACCGGATGCCAAATTCTGAGTTTGATGATTTTTTGGCGGATTTTCTTATGTACCTGGCAACCTAGTTTTGATTACGTTATGGATATGGATATCTATAAGAATAATGCAGAAAATTTAATTTCGGAACCCTAGTATTTATGTTATTGCACACATCTCAATACGTCATCTTGGCAACGTTTCTTCCTCGCCAAAATAATTCAAAGTTTTGCATTCTTTATTATACGATATCTGTGTCATATTTACTGTTACATTCTGTACAATAGGACTAATTAAATGCTTACAGGAGATTTTAAGTTACAACAGACATCCAGAATTAAGATGGAAAGTTAATTTTTAGCTCACTTGCACTTTTATAATTGGACAATTTGTCGATTGAAATGAAACCACTTTAAATACTGTTGGTCATGACATTGTATATTTCTATAAAACTACGGTATCAATGAATTTATTCATTTAAGAAAAAAATAATGATGAGTCACATAAATATATTTCACAATATTTAAAAATGGAAAAAAATGTATATGAAGCTATCTTAGTTCTAAATAATATTAATGAGTTTTTTTAAAATTTCCTTTCGCTGAACAATGGAATATTTCTCAATCTGAGATGAAAATTTTCGACTAGACAACATAATGGAACATCTGTTTCCTTGACAGCTCATGTGAAGGACTTCTAATTTTTGTGTCATCCCATTCGATTTACCAGCTGTTGAGACATATATTCAATCTGCGAAATGGAAATCAAACACTCATTTTCGCAGCGATAGTTCAGTTGCTTTAACATCCGGTCTTACTCCCGAAGCCATGTACGTAAACCACTGTATTAAATGCTCATTAATTAATTGATTGCAGAAGCTTCCAGCGGAAGATAAAGGAACCGGCGCTCAATTTTTAGAGCAAAGTTCGCCAATGGTCGCTAAATTTACCCTCGTTAAGCCAACTACCATATTTATCATGACAAAAATGCACTTAGCTGTTCATTTATCTGCTTATGAGAAGGGAGAGTATTTTAATTAAGTAGGTTATCTTTTTAAAGAGAGATCTTAATTTTTTTTCACTGAGAATTTTCTAGTTTTAAAAATAAAAGAGTATAAATACATCATCATTTATTGTTCAATTTTTGTGTTTTCCAATTATTTTAGGCAATAATAACTAAATCTATGAAAATAAGCTCACACAAGTAGATGCCATAATAAATTTATGGAAGAGAATTCTTGCTACCATATGACAAATATTTTTTTTGTTTTGTTTCATTTTAATTTTATTCATTGTGTATATAAATTTCAAACATCGAAAATATTAGTGAAATATAAAATTTTTGTTAATTAATTCCAAAATCAGATAAGAAGAATTTCATTTATTTAAAATAACACTAAAATGAAGTGAGCGACACAGAAACGAAACTATCAATTAGCCATTATTATACAGTATAGCTTTCAAAATTAATAGGCGACAAACAATTAATCAAAAAGTTAGTAGGTAAGTTAATTAAAAAATGGTTATATATATAATATATATATATATATATATATATATATATATATATATATATATATATATATACATACATACATTTCAAACTGTATATTTAAAATATTATCAAAATACTTAAAAATGAGTACTTTGTTATGTAATCATAGTAATCATATACTGAGATAAATTTATAAATTTCAGCTTGTTGTTAAAATGCATCTTGAATATCTATATAGTTTTACTTCTAATTCATACATTTCAAAATTATTTCTCCCAAAATTTTAACTTTTTAACTTTTTCACACAAAAATTACTTAGTTCTTTATGATTCCTTTAATTACTCTATTGAATTTCTTTTTTGGCTTCATGAATGAAAGAACTTATTCTGAAATTAGATGTTATGTGATTTTCGCACAAGAAAAATAATTTTGTCATTTTTCATAAGAAGTATTACTTTATATTTTACGCTAGTCGTGTTAGTGATTATATATTGAATAAATATTTATGTATTAGGTTGGTGCGTATGAAATGTCGGATTCTCTTTTACATGCGGACGTTTTCCTCCCTGTTTTCGTTATACTTTTGCATTTGGCATAACCTCATTCATACTCGTATTGTCCATTGCCAGAGACTCATTTCAGCAAAATAGGTTTTCTCGAAGGTCTTCCCTTTTTTATTTCTTTTGAGTTTATTGCCGATATGAATTGTGCCGACATTCGCGTCATTTTCTTATATGAGTACAAACTTGGTAATAGTGCTGCAAAAGCTGCACGCAACATAAACCAAGCGTTTGGGGAGAATACGGTTAACGATCGGAAAGTGCAGCGTTGGTTCGAAAAATTTCGGACTGGCGATTTTTCACTGCAAAATGAGCCGCGCGGAAGACCCAAAACGTCTGTGAAGAATGATGACCTGAAGGCTCTAGTGGAAGCGGATCCAGCCGTATCCACGAGGGAACTTGCTATCAGGATGAAAGTTGACCATACAACGATATTGAGACACCTTTCTGAGATTGGCAAGGTTAAGAAGATGGACAAGTGGGTACCGCACGCACTGACAGAGCGAAATAAGCTGGATCGGTTAAACGTATGCTCATCATTGCAGCATCCACCCTATTCACCGGATCTCTCGCCGACCGATTTTCATTTTTTCAAGCATTTAGAGCTGTTTTTAAGGGGCAAACACTATGAAAATGAAGACAGTCTAAAAAACTCGATATCAGAGTTTATTAATTCTAAAGACCAAAATTTTTTTAAGACAGGCATCTACGCTTTAAAATCTCGTTGGGAGAAGTGTATTGAAGCGAATGGAGCATACTTTGATTGAATAAACAGCTTTTGAAGAAAGATATGCAGTTTTATACAATCACTTAAGAATCCGACATTTCATGCACACCAACCTAATATATAAACGATTGTTTTAGTAAAAGCGTTTTATCCTCATTTAGTTTTTACTGTTTTACCTGTCACCGTGCCTTTAAATTGACCCTGGGAATTATCTTTGTAAAATTCTTATGCATGCAAATTTGTAAATGCGGATTTCTTAAATTACTAGTCCATATTTAAATTTTGATATAAAAAATCAAGGTAAAGTGGATTTTATGTCAACATGTTATATATATAGGGATATTTTTACGAGACATGCAAGACAGCAACAATCATTCAATTGGATCTGTTGAAGAGAATTTGTGATAAATTTTACTGAGCTTAAAAATATACCGAGATCATAGTCTATCTTTTTAATTTTAGCACAATGTTATCAAATAACAGAATTTTTCTCCATCATATACTATTGCACTATCCATGGAAGATGGTTGCCAGATCCTCCGAAGAGGTTGGACAAACTTTCGTTGATGCTAACACAGCCGCCCGACGTAGAATTTCCAACCAACAATTCAGTAGGCCATCCATCCCAGACCTTAATTGCCCCAGAAATCTATCTTCAATAATAGCCAGACTTCGAACAGGCCATTTCAAAGGCATGAAAATAGCACCTGATAACACAAGATCCTGCAGAAACTGTCCAGATTCTGAACTTTCATTAGACCTTATGTTTGACTGCCAAGCAATCATTAGATCCCTGTTTCAACTTGTCGGACAACCTCCAGAGATTCTCTACAGCCCCCAGGCTCCAGAACTGGCGGCCCTCATGCAGAAAACTTTCGGCTTTATCTAGGATACCACAACAACAACAACAAATTTTCTTTCATTTTTCATGCTTCAGTATATTTAGAAATTTAAAAAATATTCCTCCTAGTACAATGATGTCGCGAAAAACCATTTGCATGACTACAAAAGTAACCATAGAAATAAGCACCTCAGGAGAAAATCAAGCGGAGGACTGTAGGCATTATAAAGAATTGATTCTTTGTTAAACATGATTTAACGGTGGAATCTTTTTTTTTTCGCACTGTTAACCGAGATTCAATCTCATCCAATATTGAAGAACTGATGATGGATCTTTCTTTTTTATTTTTTACATTCACACTGTTGGAATAGGAACTTGGGATTTCTACAGAATTTCTTCCCTTGCAACAATTGAATTTGATCTACTGGTAAAAGATTGCTCTTCAGCTACTTAAGTAAAAAATATTTTAAAATACCATTTGCTTGTTAAACTGTCCAGAATATGGCAAAAAAGACGTTACTTTACTCTCGGAATCATTAAAGACGGAAATTTTATTTGTAAGCACTTATATCTAGTAGAATCTTAAAGCAATCTACATTATAATTATCAAAAAAATAATCTAAGGTATCTAATTTCTGTTCCATAGCTGGGCAATCTGAAAGAGTTCGAAATCTGGTTCCCCATCATCAAAATAAACATGATTTAAATTTTTACTATAGGTTATTCTCCAATTTCTTTGGCACAATTTATGTAAACTTTAATTGAAAGATTAACATACAATTAGAAACCCTTTTGGAATTTGTGCTTATCACAATGTATAAGGAACATATTGTGATACAGATATAAGTGATTCATTCTCATGTTGAAAATAAATCTATTATACATTTTGGGTGTCTCCCATAAAAAAATTGAGATATTAAGATTCGTAGAGATTAAAAAATAAATTTTAATACTACTTGTAAAATTTTCTTTTTGACAAACATCATGAAAAGCTATTATTTCTTTCAGTAAGGAAATTCAGTGAAATATATTAAAGGTTTGATAAAGCAATACCTACATTATAATTACTCTCATTAATATAAATTTGATTAAATTTTTATGAATTTAAATCTTATTATACGGCTGAAATGTACAGACTTCACTGCCTGCCAGATAAACCGAAATCTGAAACATCATTTACTGTTAGTAAGAAATTACCTGAAAATAGTATTATTTTATACTTAATATTTTATTTTATCATCCCTTATTTAAAATGATTAATCAGTAAGCTAATTTGTTGGTTTTCATTTTATAAAACGCATACTTTTCCACAAATTATCTAAAAATAAAAAAATATCATATATACAGTAGTTCTAAGATCAGAAAATTTCTTTGATTTCTTAGCTTATCAATTGCGCAAAACAAACATTAATTCTTTTAAAAATTTCTTGTTGACGTATTAAACATTCCATGAACGAAATTTTGAAACACTCCCATCTTTTCAATTTACGACGCAAGTGATTGTGCGTTCGACCATGCAAATATTTTTCAGGAAATCATTCGAAATGCCCATTCATCTTCAAAAGACTTCACAATATTTCAATAAAAATGAATTTCCTTCCATTGTTACTGCATCTGATATTTCTTGAAAATAAAACAAAAGTCAGACTTTAAATTTTTGACACTATTCACAGAATGGACGTTCAATCACTTCCTTTCTTAATAGCTTTCGCAACGTCATTTATTTTTCAAAACAACCTGAAAAGAATTCCATTCATTCTTATAGATTCAGTATTCGATTCATCTTAAGATACGTATGACGTGGTTTAAAAATTTAATATTGTTCTGAATTTCTGAACAGAGATGAAATAAATTCGCTTTCATTTCTTGTCTAATCCATGTTTTGGAAAGTTTCCAACCGAGAATCAACTGTTTAGTTAAGTATTTCAAATAACGAGGTTATAGAGTTGATTTAATTGTGGTTCACACTGAAGATGATGCTTAAGAGGCTTGGAATTCTGAAGGAAATGGATGAAGACGTTTGATTGTTCCAAAAGAAAGGAGTGGTAACCCGATGGGGAAAAACTTCACTCTCACGTCAAAGAAATAATATTTTCGATTTCTGATCTACCCAAAGACCCTCGTTCTCAACAGCACTGTTTCAGTTAAAAAATTCAATTCAGTCTTTTACCTAGCCTTTGGTGTGATTGCGAAGGAGAAAACATCGAATGGTTTGTCAACTTTGTTCCTTGACGTGGATAAAATATTCTAAGTAGTTGGATGTCTTTGCGATTTCAGGCGGCTGAAAGAGGCAGCAAAGAAATATCTCCATAATCTAATCTACTTTTGGAAAGTTTAAATAATTTTTTCATATAATTTCGTTTTTTAAATTGTTTTTTAATCGTTTTTTTTAAAAACACAAGAAAAACAAAATTGCCGACATTGAAATCATCGCAATCACCAAGTCTCAAATAAGCGCTTTGAAGTGGTGCCACAGACGAACTTGATATGCATGTGCGCTGAAATTCATAATTCATAATAATGCATTAGCGGACGGGAGAAATTATTTGCATACCTCCCGTCCGCTAATGCATGTTGTACATCTCATGTTATTTGCTTTCTTCCTTCAGGTTGTTGCATTTACGATTACAACAGCAATATATATATATATATATATATATATATATATATATATATATATATATATATATATATCGTTTTTATTATATGTTATATATTTGAGCTCCAGTGGCTCAGTAGCTTCACGCCGCTTCGCGTAAGCATCATCCGCGTCATTTGCCGCGGTCAGTGGTTGGGAGGGTGACCACGGTGTACTCTCCTTCACTGGGTTGCTGGAACTCCGTGGGTTGGGGACGTGTCCACGTTAATATATGACGTCCAAAGTCCTTCCGCTGGTGTGGCGTGGAATGTGGAGTAGGAGGGTGCCAGCTCAGGTGTGGCCTCGTGACCTGACCGTGGTTCAAAATGACGAGGCACCTTAAAAAGAGCAAAGTCGTACTTTCACCTTCGTGGTGCTCTGATCCAAACGAATGACGCTTTCTATTGACTTAATTCGCTCTGCCAAAGGCACAGCAAGCTTGGCTTGTCCACGTGTGTCATAAACAACAACATATATATCTATAATATCTTGTCTATGAAAGACTTTCTTAAGGTCCTACCTCAACAGAGACACAAAGGCCTTACAACATGTTTCATTTGTTAAACTATCTGCATCGAACATCAAGTAACCACACATTGAAAATATGCTGAAAATATTACATTATGGGTGAAAATTGTATTCGTGATATGAAATATTTTCGAAAGGCTTAGAAATCCTGGTGGGAAAATGAAGTTGAGAAATGCACTTAGGTTGTAAAGAACATGAGATAAAAATATATTAAATAAAGGTACGATGACTGAATATATATTAATGTTCACACAAAGCCCACTTGAGACGTTCACTGGGAGAAATGCATTGAGGAATACTTTAAAAAAAATACATTTTTTTCATAACTTGATCATAAATGTGTATTGTATTATTTATTCCTTTATTTTTCTTTCAAACTTTATTCAAATAAAATTCTAATGTTAGCAAATGCTTTATGTCAGTTTTCCTCTAGTAAACGTAACTTATATCTGCTCTTTTGTTCTTAAAAATCTAAAAATCTAATAGGCCTTAAAATAAACAATGTTTTGTGAGTTCAAACAACTTAATATATATAAAATGTTTGTATAATCAAGCTAGATTTTGAAAATTATTTCTATAAAAACCTGCTGGATTAAACTCATTGTTGACTTATTTTTATTAATCCTGTATAAATGCTATGATTAATTTTTGAAGTAATTACATTTTAAATTTGAAAGAATTATTATCATTGTTCATTTTCTATCGGAATTAGTGTTCGGTTGTTAAAAAAATAATAGAAATCATCTAAATTTTACATTATAATAAGTATGTTATAAGCTACTGATTATTTTTTTAAAATAATGACAATATTATGCTTTCATGAGCTCAATTTGCTTGCTATTGGGTGGAACTGGAATTGTTTTGATTACGATAATCTTTATTAGTGGGTAAAATTTACTTTCTGAATATTATAGTATAATCAACGAAAACAAGCTTATATAAAATTGCATATCTTTCTACAAGAATTTTTATGCAATTTGGTGCAAAACAACGATAATTGTTTTGCATAACTGCAGTTTGATTAACTTCATACTCAAATGATTTCTCAAATTTCTCTCTCTTGCATTTGTAATCCTTATAATGTTAAAGTATCCCGAGGAAGGAAAACAAATAAAAAAGATCTCTTAATTCCAAAATTATAAACACATATTTTCCTAGATATTATACATTTTCTAATGATAATTTAAATACAAATTAATGAATTGAAATTCTAGATACATTTGAATAATAATCGAAACAATGAATTAATAGAAATTTAATTACCACTGTATAATTATACCTTGTATAATATTTCAAAACAAATTTCAGCCTATACGTTATTAAGAATTCAATAAATAATTATCGTAGTGTAAATGTTATAAAGCACAACTTAGTTTAATGACCTTTTAAGTGTCGATTTAACTCATGAATTCCAGCAATTTTAATATTGATGATGATAATTCTACATTAGAATTCCACCATTTAAGTGAAATTATCGTGTAAATTTTATAAATACATACACACACACACACATATATATATATATATATATATATATATATATATATATATATATATATATATATATATATATATATATATATATATATATATATATATATATATATATATATATATATATATATATATATATATATTTAGAAGTAAGTGTTTAAAATCTGTTAATGAAAATCAAATCTTTAAAACTAAATGAAAATTCATTAATAATTTAATTAATCAAAATATTTAATTGAAATGATTAGATTAAGCTTCCATTATAAGTTCCTGTATTACCTTCATAAGACCCATAATAGTCAAGTTTTCTTTCATTTAAACAAAATTATATAGAATTAATATTATAATTTTATTTATTACTTGAAGCTGTTATTTGGGATGTTAAAATATTATTGAAATGATTTATCATCTAATACTGCCAGAAATAAATAATTTTTTTGAATTTATAAAAAATGATGTTAGGAATGTACATTGTTAAGGAATAAATAAAACTTAAAATTTGGAGTTTCTTTTTTAGATTCGATTCATCAAAATATTTATTGAATTTAATTTTTTTCATTCTCTTCCTAATTTTTAATATTAATAATTTTGTTGAAATTCTTACCCTACATCCTATAAATTTTAAATTCACAACAGAAACGTGTATTAATGTAATTAAACTTGGAATGTCCTTTTAAATTAAACTTTAGGATTTAAATAGAAGAATTGACAAAGAAACGAGACAGGCGTACCATTTCCGATTTTCCGTTATGATCACCTTGAAAGATACTTCAGATACAAATATTTAAAGAAATAAGCGGAAAAGATAAAATGTTTCATAAACGATAAAAGAGAAAAAAATTCGCATGTTGGATTGTTTAGAAGCACTATCAAAGAAGTGATTTTTTTCTCACCATCAACATTAAAAGGCTTAGTCGAAATCCGAGGACTTTTATATCTTTTCTGACCATTGTTGCTTATTTTTCTCAAATATAAAGCGATAGAACCAGTTTCTCCCGTCATAGCTTTCGACCATAAGTGATGTCAATGGTGAAAACAATTTCTGTCTGAGCGGTAAAGCAGAAAGCTGAAAGAAGAAAATAAAAATTTATTTGCTTAAATCACCCCATTACTTTCATGTTCTTCTACACAAAGCATGTAATTGTTTTTTTATATAACGTTCATACTATTGGTAATATACCATATTAGGAAGAAAATGTTTGACAGGTAATAACATTCTTAAAGTATTTAACACAACTACTTCTGTTACACAATAAAATATAACTATAAAACTTGAAATCGAACATAAATATTAAAAATAAAACTTGATATACAGGATATTTATAAAATGTCTCTGACACATTTTGGAGATTATCGATTCACAAAGTATTAAAAATAGATTTAAATTAATAACTAGTTATTTATATTTAAATAGTTTTATGACGTATTTTGATGAAACTATTTAAATATAAATAACCCGGAAGTTACCCGGAAGATCGCATGGCACTAACACCATCAGAGATCTCTTCCATTACTAAACAACTTACTTCTAAAACCTGGGCTGACCCTCCTGCTCACCCTTGGTACTTCCAAAGACATCCTGGAGCCGCCACAGCATTTAAGGGCTCCAGAGTACATCAGACGACACTGTCTCGACTTTCTACTGGCCACTTGAAGTGTATGATCTTTGAGGGCAGTGAAAGAAAATACCCATCATGCCCCAAGTGCGACAATGTCCCGTTTTGCCCGCAACACATCTTGAAGTGCTTGAGGTTTTCTCGTGAGGAGGTTGTGAAAATTCCACATCTTCTTTTGGACTTTTTGGCTGTCTATGATCTCATGGATCTGGTCTAGTGGAACTAGACCAGATGGGGATTAGTCCCACCACCACCGTATTTTGATGATTTTCCATATATGTGACTATCTTACTAAAACTTGAAGATGGTAGTCGAAGGTGGGTATGGGAAAACATGTCACTTACAGTGGTCCTCATCAAAGTCCTGAGTCTACTAATGCATATTTTCTTCTGATTGCAATGTTCCTGACAAATTCCGCAGGAAAAAATCCGGGCGCGTTATACCAAGGGATCTGAGTGTTGAGCAACGAGAATCTGATTCATTTTTCTGTGAAATGGTTTCAACGCAGAGGATAAAAAATATTTAAGCTTGAAAAAGAAATAATCTTTAAATTTCACCATGCAATGGTGATATTTATTGATAAAAATTAAATTCTAACGGAAAAAATAGAAATCGTTCATTTAAACTTTCAAGCAGCAAAAAGTATATTTATGAAATGAATATGCTTAATGTTATTTCAGCTTGAAAATATGATTAAACATGAAAAAGCATCAGATATTTTATTAACATTTTTCATGACTTCTTTTAAATTTTAAAGTAAATTTAAGAATATTTTTCATTTAAAATGTTATTTGTTTTATAAAAAAACTAATGTGTACTATATATGTATATTTTTAAAACTTTATAATTTTTTAAATATGTATACATTTTAACTTATTTAAAAAAAATGAATTTAAACTTCAGATTACTAAATTGCATTTCAATTTATGCTTATTTGCGTTCATGCATTAATTTTGTTTGAAATAAAAACTAATTATGATAAAAAATTATTCTGAAATAAATTTAAAAAATATATAAAAAGTCCAATTAACAAGGCTTTTAAAATAAACGAAAAATTTTTTAGCTATCTAAAATTGTTGATTTTTTGTGTAATTTTTGTTATTTATTTTCAATGCTTATTTTGTCCCATAAAACTCTTTCTAATCTCACATTTTATCAATATTTTGTTCATCATTGTGTTACAAAAATCATTATTATACATGTATATGTACTTATACTAATACATTACAGCGGAATTATACATAGAACTAAAATCATAGTTAAATATCGTAGCAAAAAATCGCCAGAGTTATAAAGTTATTGTTGATAAGCTAACATTGAAAATAAACTAACATTGAAAAAGCCTGAATTAACACAATTAGAATCTTATTAGAATTATGTGACAAGTATTCAATACACTTAATTTAATTTTTGCATATTTATTTTTACTTTAATTTCTTAAAAAAGCCAATCAATATTTTAAATATCTAACTTTTACAAATATACGTATACTTTATTGTCAGATACTTTTTATTTATATTTTACATAAAATTTATAAAATATATTGTATAAAATGTCAATACTCACACACACATTTTTTAAGAGAATATTTTGGTTTACATCCAGAATATAAAAGTTAAGAATGCCATGTTCACACACAATGTCTTTAGAATACTTTCTGAATTTTACTTTAATGTTTTTTTTTGAATCTCATTAAAAAAGAAATCTAATAAAAATAATTGGATTTTATTAAATAAATAATAATTGCATTCCTTATTTTCTATTTTTAATATGAAAGTAAAATAAAAAAACTAGAATACTTGATTAATAACTTTAAAAAATTTAACTTCCAAATAATATATATATACATACATAGTTAATAGTATATTTTATAAAATACAATGAATACAATTAAACAAAATACAATGAAAAATGCCAAATGGAGAATAGTACATTGAAAATATTAAATGGAAAACAATACATTGAAAATACCTAATGGAAAGAATTACATTGAAAATACTTAGAAGAAATTTCAAAGAAAATATCAAAGAAAAATAGATAAAAATGGAATAAAGTACCAATATGGCCAGCTTCATCAGGGGGTGTTGACCACATTGCCACAAACTATGTCTTTTCTGCAATGGCCCAAGACATAGTCTTAAAGAAGCCAGTACACCCCAAAGCCATACCAAAAATTCAAACCAAAGTATCAAACCGGAATAAAAGAAGTAGAATTTACTCTAAAATATATAAGTCAAAATCCAATGTTGTCAAAATATATTTCAATTCTATATCTAACTTTGCATTATATATATATATATATATATATATATATGTATATATATATATATATATATATATATCACTCCAAATTTATCCATAATTAAGTGTAGTTTATTAGAAAACAGGTATTCCAAATTTCTTAATTATGGACATAAATTTAGAGTCATTTTACGTAATAAAAAGGCAATTTTTTCTCTAAATATAATTAATCCTTAATATTAAATTAAACAAAATTCAAACAATCTAATAGAATTATTTTTCAATTTCAAAAGTATAATTGCAAGGATGAAAGATAGTTGCCTCAATCGTAGGTTTTATGACGAAATTACTTTAGCAAAATGCTCTTTCCTAAAACATTCTTATTCCAAAGATATATACGAAAATGAAAGCAGTTAAATTTAATGGAATGAGAATAAAATGTCAAGACGCAGCTGTTTAAATTTGTGAGTAATGCATTTTTTTTATATAACCGCAGTTTCATAAACAAGGCATCTAAGGAAAAGCATTGATAGTTTTCCAATACTTTTAAAAATATGGAGTAACCTATTTTTAAAAATAATGTAACGATTTCTAAAAAAGAAAGAAATGACTCAATCTATATACAGCAAATATCATCCACCGAAATGCTTTTATTTATTTTAAGAATGGGCTTCTTTAATGAATTCAATTTATAAGATTTGACTTTACGAAATTTAAATGTAAAGCAAGATAATTTATTTCAAGATGATATTTTAGAATTTTACTAACTTAATGAAACTTGAATCAATCGTTTTTTGTGGTTCTATTATAGAAAATATCATTAAATTAATTTAATATCTTTATACTTTCTTTTATATATATATATAACATGTAATATAATCAAAACACTTAGAAATTCTTAAAAATAATCTATATTTTTGTTTTGTTTATAAAGTTTTGAGAAAAACCCGTTTTATTCAAAATTACATGCTTGTGTCAATCTTTTTTATTTTTATCATCATAAAAGTATATAAATATTGAAAGGTAATTTCACTGTACACACGCGCAAACTTTTAGTAGTTGACGCTGCCTTATTTGTTTTTGATCATTTCTTAATAAAATACATGTAGATAAAAAAATACATCTACATGGTAAAGCAAGATATAAAACATAATCTTGATTTGAAATCGCGTAAACACCATACCTCAGCATGCAATATAATAAAAATGTAAATAACTAAATGCAGACGTTAATCGACCTTGCCATCAATATTTAAGCAACCAAACAAAATATTAAATAAAACATCAAAAAATATTAAAGCGGAAATGTAAAAACTATAATTTTTTTAATTAATCAGGCAATTGAAGAAAGAGTATACAATTTATGATAAAATTACATCAATTATCATTCAGATTATTTTAGTGAAAAAAATAGAGCTTGTCGTTGAATTATTACTTTTTATATAAAAATACTGATTCAGTCTGGAATTACATTTTAATGTGAATTCGAAACCATTGAAAACAATGACTCCTTTAATGGAACTCAAATACATGAATCTTGAGTTGAAGACCACATGGAGCTATGACCCTTCACTGATCACTTACGTACAAATACTTGAGAACAAAGATAGGTCTATGCACATCTTTTATTTTATCATTTGCTAATGAATTATACTGTTCAAAATTAGATAAACATATTTTATGCATTCATTTATAAAGTGTATCATTTCATAGAGTATATCACATCATTTTTGGGCACAGATGTCGTATAATCCAGGATTCCAAATTCAGAATTTTTTGGCGATGAAGAAATGTTGCCAAAATGACGGATTGTGACTTCGGCGATGACTTAAATACTAGAGTTGCTAAGATAAAATTTTCTGCATCATTTTATAGGTCTCCATGTCGATGACGTAATGAAAACCAGGTTTCCAGATACATAAGAAAATCTGCAAAAAATCACCTGACTCAGAATTTGGCATCCTGAATTATACGGCATCTGTGCCTCATTTTTTAATATTATGTAATTAAACATAATATACACACACATGTAAACTTCATAAAAGCAAACTTGACAGATATCTTTAAAGTTTAGCTTGTAGTTTATGAGAATTCTTTGATGATTTGCAATTTTTTAGTATGCATATTTTAAGCACTGCTTAATTTTGCACAAATACTAAACAGACAAATTTGCCAAGTTTTTACTGAAACACCAAAAATTGGTTAGAAATTCCACAAATGAAAATATTAACAACAAAGAAAGTGATAAAAAAATCAATGAGTTCCATGAAGAGTAACAATATTTCAATTTTCGGAGTTAAATGCGAATAATTGTAGGAATTTTAAACACATTAAATACCTAATTTTCCTTTCTTTTCAAATTAGATAATGGAAATACATTAAATCCAACATTACTTTAATATATAAAGACATTTATTTAAAAAAATTACGAGTTGTAGGTGTTAACAATAACTTTAAAAAATTATGATTAAATGTTTAGTGTTGTGTCATGTGAGTTATAATGGTCAATTTACTCTAAATATTTTATCCTAATTAATATTTACACTCGATTAAATGCAGTACTTAATGAACACGAGCATTTCAAAGCAAACAGAATGTATGCAAGCTATATTTGGCAGAAACAAAAGTATACTTAATCAGCCTTATATCCGATGTTTTTGTGATATTGATTAAAGTTTAAATGCAATAAAAACAATCTATTCTGCAGTTTTCCTGTGAGATAAATCGGTTAGACTATACTTGAGGGTGCCCCTTGAATTCTCCCCAAGTTTATCGCCAAGCTGGGCGATGTTGTTCTATTTATGATAACCCTAAACGTTATTCTGAAATCCATTCACGGTTCTGATTGGTTTTCTTCTCAGGATAAATTTAAGCAATATCTATAGGTACTATTAGAGAATTCTGTGTACCTCAAAGTGAGAATATTTCAGCAAAATAATGTGAGTACATTTTTTTCTTTGTGCTTACTGCATTATTTTTGAAATTTCATTGTGTTTTAACCGTCATTACTGTTTCCACAGCGTTCCGCGCGAACAGGATTGGCGCCAAGCAAAAATCGCCAATCTCGCTAAGGGGCACCCTCAAGTATATTTTTACCGCTAAATCATATATATTTCTTATGTAAGGTTGAAACAGTTTGATAGGACTGAAGATTTAATCCTTATGAAAATAGATACTCGATCTTGCCTTCATTAAAATGTGGTTATAATCCTAGCTAAGCTGAAGATTGTCATTTCTAAAATGTTCTAGGCGCATTAAAAAAATACTATATCCAAAATCTCTTTATTGAAGTAATGGAATGTGGAGAAAAGGGGGATATCAGCTTTGATATCAATTTGCGCCATCATTTTGTTTCGAAATGGCGAGATAGCTTAGCTTTATTTAAAGATTTCGAGTGTAGTAATAAGTATTTAGAAATCTACGTACATATCATAATAACTTAACTTATAATTTTTAACAACAATAAAGAGACGAGAGTTTATTTCCCTCTTTTTACCATACCACATGTAAATTTCACATACATAAATTCTCTCGATAATTAATTTAGGTCAGATATAAAGTTCGCTTTCTTCCAGACCCAAAAAATATCTTATAAATTCAGAGGAAACATTTATTTTATCACCAAGTCTGTGACAAAATATTCATTTTATCAATTTGGCTTACTCCTAATATCCGTAGCACGATGGATTTGGCAACGTAAAGATTTCGATTACATGTTTATGTATTGCCTTTTTGAGATTTACAATTTCTATTAATTATGAAATGCTCACATTTGCTTATGGTTATGAATCGCATGCATTTGCCATTGGCGACATTTTTTAAATACGCACCAAACGCGCTTGTATACTAAGATATTATCATTAATTTAATAAGTTGTTTCCAAAAGTGCTATTTTAATTCTGTTTTAATGTAAATTTTTGTACCAAAGCATTTGCTTTATATTCATAATTTAACAATAAATATGTTTCATTTTATATTGCTCATTATTTTAAACTTTTAAAAAATCTTTGGTTTATCACTTATTAGCTCTTTGATTACATATTTTTCGACACAATTCATAGAAAAACGTGATAATCCTAAGAAGAAAATTCTAGATACTCATTCTAATTATTCTCTCTATTCTAATATATATATATATATATATATATATATATATATATATATATATATATATATATATATATATATATGTATGTATGTATGTATGTATATGTATATATATACACTGCTGGACAAATGCTAAGGACGGATCATAAACTGCAATGTAGCATAACATTAAACGAGACATGAGGCAAGGTAGGATAAAATTTAGTTGCCACACTCTTCAGACATTAGAATAAAGAATATTTATTGTTCTAGGGAGTACAAAAGCTGTGAAACATCTGAAAGAAAAAAAATATTCATTTGATGCTGCATACGGAAAAATGGAACAATGCATCTAAGAGTCATCAGGCACCTTGAAGAAAGGTATCAGTACGGGATATGTCCATCGTGGAGTGTGATACAACATTCCACACGTTGTATCATACTTTGCACAATATTATCCAGCACCTGTTGAGGCAATTTATCCCATTCCTCTGGTAGTGCACGGATGAGGGTGTTCTTGTTTGTCGGAGGATAGTTTCGACCAGCAACTAGCCTCCCCAAAGCATACCACACATTTTCAATAAGGTTTAGATCTGGAGAACGTGATAACCATACGAGGCGTTGAATACCCTCGATATCTAGACAATCCTGAACAGCGAGTGTTCGATGACATGTTGCTTTGTCGTCCATAAAAACAAATTTATCACCGACAGCACCATGGAAAAGACGAACATGAGGAAGTAGAACTTCATTAATGTATCGTTGGCCCGTCATAGTCCCATTCCCAAATACATGTAGGGGCGTAGGGCCATTGATCATGATGCCGGCCCACACCATGACACTGCATGTCGGATATCGGTCCCTTTCCTGGATATTTTCTGGACGAAAAGCAGTACCACTCTCAGGGCAGAACAGTTGGCGTCTGCAATCCGATGACAGACTGAACTTACTCTAATCTGAGAATAGTATGCATGCTCAGTCCTGTTCAGTCCAACTGCAATGCTCATGAAACCATTGCAAACGGGCAGTACGGTGCTGTCAGGTCAATGGGACACACACAACAGGTCTGCGAGCGTATAGTCCTCCTCCCCTCAAACGTCTGGCAACAGTTTTTCGAGAGATCTGCTTTCCTGAGGCAGCAAGAAACTGATTTGCCATCTGCTGAGCTGTGGTGCACCTGTTCCTTTTTGCTGATAGGACGATATATCTGTCTTCTGCAGGCGACGTACTTTTAACACGACCTCCCCCGTGCCACCTACTACACATTCCAGTAGTTTTAAATGACTTTCACAGCCGTGAAACAACGCTGTGAGCGATGTCGAACTCCCTGGCTACATCTGTTATTTTTCGCCCTTCTTCGATCTTTGCAATAATTCGGCCACGCATAAAATCATCTGAGTGATGTCGGGAAGACATGCCAAAAATTTCAAGTTCGTCTATTAAATCTTTCCCGTAAAACTTTGACTTGAAACAACATCTGTCGACACGCGTTAAAACCTTTAAAGCTCTTTTGAACGCTATCACGTGATGAACAGACGTGGAAAAAAATTGCATACGCATACTTCTTCCTACTATATCCTGCACTTATTCTAATTTTCCACATTTTGCTTCCTTTCATTTTGTGGTTGCTGTGGATGATAGTGTTATCCGTCCTTAGCAATTGTCCAGCAATTTATATAAGAGTGTCAAAGTTGTTTCCGTACTTCGAACATGAGCTTTTATTTAGCCAAATGCTGAATATAAAATGTCTAAATGCAATGCTAACATGAAAGCATCAGGATTAGCGAATGATTAGCATTACGGGAACAGGTGCCGTATAATCCATGATTTCAAATTCTGAATTTTTTTGGCGATGAAGAAATGTTGCCAAGATGACGTATCGTGACGAGCGCGATGAAATAAATACCAGGGTTACCAAAATATAATTTTCTGCATAATTCTTATAGGTCTCCATATGTATGACGTAATGAAATCGAGGTTGCCAGATACATAAGAAAATCCGCCAAAAATTGCCAATCTCAGAATTTGGCATCCTGGATTATACGGCACCTGTGGCGCATCACGCCAAATAAAAGTGGTCGCAAAATTTAGTTTTCTCCTTTTACGAAAAATAATCCCTGTATACATACCTTATACTGAATTTATTTATTTATTTTAAAAATAAAATATAGTTTTTAAATAACTGTTTAAATAAAAGAAATGTGCATCCCTTCTGAATTGTTGCCATATACTTCCATTGTTTCTAATTAGTGATCTAAAATAAGATTTTAACAATTTTTTCTATAAAATGATGGAAAAGGAATGAGTTTAAATAATGTATCGAATGTATCTTACACTTCATAATTTTATGTAACATTATTAATATTGTCATTATTATTACCTATAAGTTTACCTTAAAGTAAAAAGCAATATATAGTGTAAGGATAGAGTAAATAATGAGATAAATTATTTATTCATTCTGAAAATCATTAATAAGATCATTTTCTAATGTTATACTTTAACATGTTTATTTGAACTGTAGCTTTTTGGTGTTAGATTTAATGTTTTCGTCAATTTATTTGGTTTTGCGACAATTACGTATATAATTATTTAAATTAAATAAATTCTATTTTCTAATTGAATTCCAGCATTTCTAAAAAAAGAGGTTAAAGAAATTTTTCATTTTGAATAATATCTTATACTCTGTTTGACTAAAAAATCCACATTTCTTTTTATGATTAAGCAAGGATTAACCTTTTATACGTAAACTATTTAAAAATATTTATTTAAAAATAAATTTTATGCTAAATAATGAAAATCAGTCTCTGACAAACACCTTTAATATTCCTTTATAAAAGTTTAACTAAGCAAGTAATTACAAACATGTTAAAAAATTTTCTGCAGCAAACTCTAATGGAATTTCCTCGTTTGAACTATAATGATCTCGTTTAATAAGGGATGGCAAGAGAAGAAGACAAAAGATTACACGAAACTGATCATCTGGCGTGAAATTTTGAGTCCGGCAGAAAATTCGTAATCACACCCATTAGAGCATAAAAGCTACTCAAAGACCTTACATTAATTATATTGGTTGAAGAAAATCGATAGTAAACGTGTCACCACTGAACTAAAAGATGAAGCGGAAACTTGTTAAATGATGCCAAACTGGGTACTACTGACTCAAAACTTTAAATGACTGCCATTTAGAGCATAAAAATTTAATAGAAGAGAATAATAAAATAATGTTATTATTGTGTTATTTTTTTTGAATAATGATTTACAGAGAAATTTGTAACTGTTTCTTGAATTCGGATCAGTTAATTTTGATTGATGTTTATAAATATTTCTGTAGTAAATGTTTCAATTTTTAGTTACTTTAAATAGTGAATGAAAAATAAATCATTGCAATTTTGAAAAATAGATAGTCGTAACTATTGTCCTTGCTCTAGGCAGAAGATATGTTTAATCGTAAGCTTCATAACTAGGCACTACTATTTCAGAAAACACCTCCATAAAATGGGACTGTTTCAGCAAGACCCTATCTGCAGGAAATGTCATACGCAAGAGGAAACGGCCAAGCATAGCATTTATGAATACGAGGCTCTTGCCCTCTCTAGATGTAACTTCTTTAGGCATCATCCATACTAGAGAGTGACACCTAGGCTCCATGAAAGGGTTATCGGACTTTATTAATAAAGTGGGTGACCCGAGCGACTGGAACTAGGAAACATTGGGTTTGGAGTTATTAGTACAGAGTGCTGATAAAACCAGAGGTGCCCAATGACATACAAACCCAACTCTAAGAAGAAGAAGAAGAAAAACGAACACATTACCGAAGTGAATGCATAGACTGGAATAAAAATATAATTTTAGCTAATGTCACAAATAGCTGTTTCCTTATAGATAAATTGATATTGATAAAAAGATAATTTTTATTGTCCTTACCTAAAGTTTATCTTTGCACCACCATTTTTTATATTATATTTACGACATGTGAGCATATAGCTTACAAATTATAAAATCATAGTTTTTCTATTATTTTTATAGTGTTTTATGATGTTTCCCTAAATGAGGCTTGATTTAATGGCAATCACAATATAATTCAACCTTTTTGAAAAACTGGAGCATTTCTATATATAATGTTTATTTTGCTTAAAAAAAAGTTATTATCTTCTTCGCATCTGATTAATGAATATTTTATATGGTAATACAAAATAACTATCAGTTTATACTTTTCGAAATATTTAATTTATTTTACAACTATCATCATTTTATTTATTAAATATAACGACATTACAATCTATCATTTTATTCATTATATGACTGTTATAACATCGAAACTTGTAATGGATAGCATAATAGACAAAGGCTGTATCTATAAAGTGCTTGTATAGCCAGCTCGTAAATAGTTCTACTCAGATAAATTCAGAAAAAGAATAGTTGTAAAATTTTACTTTAAATACACAATTTCATATCCGTCAAATTGTTTCATAATTCCTCCGTAAATATTGTTCTTAATAACAGACATATAGTTTTCACTAAGCAAAAGTGGGAAAGTGCACACTTTGAAAAACAATTTCTCTCAACAAAAACAAGGTTTCAGTATAGAATTGCGTACTCCTTAGTTTGGCGAAGAATTTGGCGACAAAATTTACTTTATCTTAATTTAGCTTTTGTGTAGCAACCATCTCCTTTTGGTGCCAACTATCTAATACAAAAAAATCACCAGAAAAGTCCAGGGGTATTTGATTGTAAACTGTTACAAAAACATTTTAAGAATATTTTTTGAATGAAAATAATTTATTCACCCAATGAGTATTTTGATTTTGGATCATCTATTTCCTGTAACCACTTAACAGAAAGGAATTAAGATCTAAGTGAAAAATACAGGACTTGAGAAAATGCTGTTTTAAAGAAACATAAATTGTGAATGTTTAATGAAACCATAAGCATGTCATAAAAGAAAAAATCAACGCTATAAAAACATATAAATCTATAGTCTAACGTTTTTCTTAGTATGAATACAGTTTTATTATCCAGAATGTTAATTTATTTTGAACTTACGGCTTGGTACGTAGATTTAAAAAAAGATCAATGCAATAATTAATTATTTAGTATAGATTGTTATTTTTTCTTATTATTGCTTGATTGCTTGATATCTCATAACATATCGAAGAAAAAATAATGTATTCAAACAATGAAGATCTGAAAAATAATTTTTAAATAAATGATTAGTGTGAAAAAAAGTTCATAATTTGTTAGAAACTTTAAGCCTTAATTTAATTTAAAGTTTTAATAAATTTTTAAATATTTATAGCATACATAAACATTATACAATATATTGTTATTGATGTATTTTCTTTTGTATTATCTGAAAATCAACAGAATTCAACAGGTTCAAGTAAAACATTTGAAATAAATTTATGTGGAATGCTAAAATCAATATATGAAAATTTTGTAATGTGGGTTGTTTTGAAATTAAGTATTTACACATCATGTCTACTGAACTAACGTTCAGGATTAAACCTTGAGTGTACAAAAACGCTTGCTAAAAATTGACTTATTACTTGCAATAAAATAATTTCAATTTAAACTATAATTAATAGGGTTACATTCAATTTTTCAGAAGTAAAAATTCAATTGAAATGTATTCATGTGAAGCAAATTAATTTTTCACATGCTTGCAAATATCTCTTGAACTTCAGGAAAAAGCCATCATCTTAAGAAAGACCAAAAGAGTTCAAGATAAGAGTTATAAGAGCAAAAGGCTCATGGGTGAACGAAAAAAGAAATGAAATAACAACTCTCTGGGCAGTTGAATGACACAGAACAGAAATAAAGAATGTAACAGAAAGACTCAAAAGAACAGATATGAAGAAAATAATGTTTCTAACATGAAATAGTATTTAACGTAAACCTAAAGTATGTCTGATTACGGATAAAGGAATAAAGTAATATTTTCCTGGAAACTCTTTAACTCTGTGAAGTAAAGCACCTAAAGGAAAAATAAAGTAAGAAAATGTATATTAAATCAGTCCTTAGAATAATTAATATAGATTTACACAGAAAGATATTGAATATTTACATAAAGATATATAATGATATATAATATGAATAGTAATTATTGCTTCCTTAACGATAATTTTATCAATAATAGTTTTATTACACTTAAATTTTGAATGTTCTTTGAAATATTGTATGCTTTAGAAATATGATTACTTTAAGCATTTTTAATAGTTTTTTGTGGAAGTGTAAAAAGTTTAGTGAGAGGTTTATTGTTTTGAAATGATTTCAAATGATACTGTTATTTTGTTATTCACACACTAATAGTATCTAACAAAAACAATCAATTGATTCTATTGTAATTCATTAAAATAAGAAGATTAAATTTACTGTACGGTCACCCTTGGTGCAGCTTTTTTTGGCGCCAAATTTGGCAAACATTTCTACTGGATACCCGGCAAACTAGTATTTTGGCAAATCTACTTGTCATTTATTTCTCATAAATATTTACCGATTTAAATTCATTAATATAAAATTTAATCAAAAAATTGGCACAGGTGCCGTATAATCCATGGTTATAAATTCTGAGTTTTTTGGCGACGACGAAATGTTGCCAAGATGCCGTCATTGTGACGTGATGCCGAGCGAATATGTTGTAATTGTGACGTAATAAAATCGTTTTTGAAAAACTTTACAAATCTAAATATTAAATTTAAACCTGATAAATAAAAAGTGTGAATATATATTATTGAAATAATAAGAATTAAAAAATAATGAAACATTAGAACAGAAAGGGAAACATTAGAAAATACAAATATTTTCCTTATTCGTATTCCTTTCCGAAATTACTTCGGAAACGAATGTGAATAAGGAAAATATGGGAACTTCGAAAAAATAAATATCAGTTTTAAGAAAATCAGAATAAGAATTCTAATGTAAATTCCAGATTAAACCGAACACGAATAATTATGAAAAATAAAGCAACATTCGGAAAAGAATAAATATAAATTATTAAGTACAAATTAAACTGTTAAATAGATTATTTTTAAGAAATTAAATACAGAAACAATAATTTTAAAAATAATTATATAAATTATATAGTATTTTATAGTAATAATATAAATTATAAGAATGCCAAACATAAACTAAAGAAAGAATGTGTCGACAATTTTAAACAGTAACTTTAAATTCTATTTAAATTTTTAAAGTAATGAAAAAGAGCAATACAACCTGGAATTTAAGTATCCAAAATGTCAAGCAAATTGTAAAACACACTGAAAAAATTTTACGAAGTTAACTCGCAAAAATTTCTAGTAAAATGTTGAAATGAAACAAAATGTTCTAAATTTCGTCGCAATGACGTAAACACTAGGGTTGTTAAAATTGAATTTTCACCTTAAATCTTATTGGTCTTCATCTGTATGACGTAATTATAATCAGGTTACCAGATACAAATGAATATCCGCCAAGAAATTGCCAATCTCAGAATTTGGCGCATAGATTATACGGCACCTGTGCCAAAAAATTTTACGGATAATTTAACATATCAACTTTATTATTTTACCATTGATGTTTGAAATCTATAAATTTGCATTTTTTATTAATTTTGTAAAATTAGTTGAGCATATTGTTAGATACCAACAATATATGAAATATTTGTCACTATTCCAGCCATTTTTCCTCCAGCTGTTTTTTTCCCCGATCTGAAATTCGTCATACGGTCACCCTTGGCGACTTTTTGAAAATTTCGCCAAGGCGTAACAGTACGGTAAATTTTTTACCAAAAAAGAATATTTCAATTTTTATAGCTTAGCTTCTTTTTATTTTTAGTAATTTTTTTCAAAAATAATTTTTCAATTTTCATAATGTAAGTTCTATTTATTTATTTACTTCACGCCTGTGTATTTATCTTTCACATGGCATTCAGTAAACAATATTTGACTTTATGAACATTTGTTTGTTTGCTATACACTTCCGACTATCTGTTTCTTCCGACTAAGAAGTCACTTGACACAATCGCCATTAACTTCTAATTTTATTAAAGGGTCAAGTGACTACGCCAACATCTTAAGTGGCACATCTCTTCCCTCCATCAAGATACTTCAATAGAGTTAGCGTCTAAGACATATTTGACGTGCTTATTTCACCATTTGGGACCAGAACACATCCTCGGCTATATCAAATATAGAACCTATTAACTACCAATTACGAGAATGACATCAGTGGGAGTTTAATACCCGCCACATCACACACATCAAGACATATAGTTTTTAATAAGACCTGTAAATTGACTCACTTCATATGACGTCAAAGTCACATGACAAGTACCATCGGCGATTTTTTGTTTGTTTGTTTACAGTGTCCGTCGTTTAAACTCTATTAAATTTGAATCTAATAGCTTACAAAAAGTTTAGCACTGATATTTACTTCGCCATTTTGTCAATTCATTTCCAATTTGTCATCATTTGGTCACCACTTGTTTATGATAAGCATTTTAGAGAAACTAATTTTGTAAAGCATTACTCTGTTCTGTTAAAGTAAAATGGGAATAAAATTTGAGTTACCTGGTTATTTTAACAAAACGTTTGGTAATTTGTGATGATAAAATATAATCTGCTTCATTATCTCTTCTATTATTTCTCATAACATAGTTCTGGCGACAAATTTCTTTTGCCGCAATAAAGGTCCTCTTTTGGTCAAAAGACTTATTTTCTGCTTTTTGACGAAAATATTGCAGCTTATTTAAAAAAGCAGAAATTTTCAGTGGTTTTATTATTAAATGTGGGATTGTGTAAAAATTAATAAGAGCACTGCTACCAAGTTGCTGTATAAAATCAAACAGTGCACACATACACAACACACATATTTACGAAGTTCAAATACGAATATGTATAGCTGTATAATGCAAACAATCTATGTTTGGTATTTGTCACATGATAAGTACCAAATTCAGAAGCGCCATCTGGCGATGAATTCACTCCATTAAGTTGAATTAAAAGCTTATTTTCATTGTGATTAATGCTAATTTTAGTCAAGTTGTTATTCAAATAAAAGTCATCTTTGATAAAGTTCTTTGACCAAACTTTACCGGTGACTTGACCAAGTGATTTGTTTCAATGACGTTTTCGTCACCTAACCTAACATTCTCTTTATCAATCTTCGTAGCTCTAACGGGAACATTACATTTAAAGACTAGCTTGCATATATCTTCTCTGTATGACCGTCTTTAAGGGAATCATATCGAAATTGCTACTTTCTGCTCACGAGAACTATGTTCTTTTCCTGTAATCTATCATGATTATCATAATCTATCATCTTTTCCTGTATTCTATCATGATAATCTATCACGCATAAAGGATCAGTACCTTTATCAGTTAATTTAAGATTTCGTTATCACATAATATTTCCATCTGAAAATATAGCCTATTGTAGAAGTTAAATGCAGCCCTTACATGAAGATGGTAGTCGTACAAATGAAACATCATTTTCATTCAGATTGAAAATGAAACTTCATTTTCAATCTTATTGATACAACATTTTTACATTATAGAACAACTGTTAAGATGAACAAGAAGCAAATGTATACGGGTGGTAGTCGTACAAAAGACCGTACTGGGAGCGGAGTCTATATGAGAACCCCTCAGTGTGAAATCACGCGAAAGCAATGTAACCCTGACACGTGTTCAGTCTTCAGAAATGAGTTAATAGCAGTTAAAGTGGGACCTGCTGCTATCATTTCCAGCAACCGTGATTTTGGGGAACTTTGGATTTTGTCAGACAGCCGCAGTGCACTGCAGCATCTCAGTGACTGGTCCTCTATAAACGATGAAACAAGTCTATCTATTCTCCTGAAATTGATCTCCCAAGAACATGTTGTACATCTCCAATGGATTCCATCCCATGTAAATATTAGTGGCAATGAGACCGCGGATCGACTGGCAAAAGAGGGCAGTGAGGAAGATACGCCCATTGATTCATCACTTACATATCAGGAACTTTACTCTAATGAAAAATCTAGACTTAATTCAATCTGGCAAATTCCACCAACACACCAATGGTACTCTGGAACATCTCCTAGAACTCTTCTGGATACAAAATGCGACCGAATATCTCAGACTGCCTTGGCCAGATTCTCAAGTGGACATCTAAAATGTTTATCGTTTGAACGTGGTACAAAAATGTATCTCACATGTAAAAAATGCTGTGAACATCCAGCCTCACCACCGAATCATATTCTGGATTGCGTCGGACTTTCCCGGGAGAATTTATCCTCAAATCCCTTGCTAGTCATTGACTTTCTAACTATCAACAATTTAATGGAGTTGATCAGACAAATGTCAGATCTTTAAAGAGAATAAGCCAACAACAACAACAGTACTGTCTCTTGGGCAACTCAAGCCATTTTATTGACGTAACATTTGATTTCTAACCCTAAAATTCTATTCTTTATGGCGGTCTTTGATCAGGTATCCAATTTGCAGTTCTCTGGGGATACAAGCGACTTTTTTTTCTCACCGGATTCCTGTGGCCCTACAAAAATACAAACTGAATGATACGAAACGAACCATATCATTTGGAAACGTCACTTCAATACTTTTTACTTAGTTAGTTGTCTTACAGAGTTTTCAACTCATCAACGCCATGAAGCCGTTTCCAAAAATGAAGTTTCCTGTTTCTCGCAAGACGGTGCGTGACTTTACTAAAAAATAATCTATTCCGAGCACGGAAGTTCCACATAATCGAATAGAACTCTTTCCACTTCACGTAGAGTGATGAATTGATCTTACGTGCACTCACTGGCTGCAAAATGAAACTACCCTTTAAGCATTTAATGCAAAGTGCAATCTCTTAAATGCGCAGATCCGATTCCCTTTTCTACATAAAATTTTGTGTTTGAAACGAAAGAACTGTTTTCTCCAAATTCCCAAACCAGAGAAAGATTTTCATAAACTTCTTTTTAGCATTATTTCAAATCATGAAATAAATTGTATATTGTCTTAATTGTATATTCAGTAAAATAAAGCACTTTGTTTCTTTTATAAATGAATGGTTAAGATATTTGTATTTGTTTAACAGGATTGTATTTGTTTTAATCTACTGAGCTTAAGATGTTTAATAACCGGCAAAAATAAGTAAATTTTCCAAGTGAAGTGCATATTGAATGCTGTAAACGTGAAAAAATTTTTAATTTATATTTTAGCCCCTGATTTTAAAGCAAAGCAACATAGTTAGCAAAAGTATTATTTTCCTCCAAGAAAATTAAATTTTAATAATAGTTATTGAAATAATTAAGTGTTTTATAAATAATAGTAATTAAAATAAAAATAAGGAGAAACTAAAATTTGAAAAAAATTATAATTCTTTTTAATGTTTTTTTACTTATAGATAACATTTATTTGCGTGATTCATAAATTTTTCACCACTTCATTAAACTGTTTCCACAAAAATTTAAACATCAATAACCATTCAATTTAAAAAAACAACTTTCTAATATAAATATAATTTTTCATATTCTTCGTAAAAAACATAATTGAAGATATTAGTCCTCAGTTTAAAAAAGTATCAAAAAAAGAAAATATATTCACATTTATATACACTCTATTTTGTAAGACTGCTTGCGAACTCAACAAATTATTTTGTTAGAAAATTTTTGTTATAATGTAATTCCTGTAAATAAAAATTGACTATATTCCAAACAATATAACTCTATTCACTTTCATTCGGAAAATAATTATTAGAGAACTCAATTATTAATCGTTTTTCTAAGAAAATATATTAAAGAAAAGATTTCTCGTAGAATAAATGTCATTATTGTCTGTGGTTCGAAATGTAATAAAATATATTATTAATCGGCTCACATTAGAATATCTAGAAATAGTAAGTATGTCATTGTAAAATAATTCTTACCAATATATATTATTTTCAAGAAATATATGTAAATTGCACGTTTTCCAGAAACTTAGACATACAGTATTGAATGAAGTCTGGTAAATAATTATGTTATATATTTGTAAAAAGAAACTTAAATGCTATTATTCTCAGACATCTAAAAATAAATATAATATTTCAACACAAAATTATATAAATAAGAAAGTAATTTTATTTAGCATATTTTTCTTGGAGTTTTTAAGAAATTTTATTTTATTAACTTAAAAATGTTTAATGGAGTTCACTTAATATTTACTTAATAATATTATTTATTATTTAATGGATTATCATATTAAATAAAGATGTAATAAATATGCTAAGTTTTTTAAATGATTCTAATTGTTTAATTTTGCTGATCATAGAGTCAGCTATGACCACAAATGATCTGGTTGGTACTTGAACTTGTCAATCTCTAGTCCATGTCAATTCAGACTGGGCGCTTCGTGGCTGAGTGGTCAAAGGCATCACTCCGCTAATCGCTTGAGAGCGTAGGAGTGTGGGTTCGATTCCCACCGTGGCCCTGGGTGTTTTCTTCGTTATCTTCTGTGGTTGTACATCTGTCATTGTGCTATTTGTCCTATTATCGACGAAGACTTACAAGCGGATCTCAAGAATCAAGCATACAAGTCTGAATATATGTAATGTAATAAATAAATAAATTCAGAGGATCCTGCAAAAAATTCCTCCAGAATGATATTTCCGAGCAACATATTCTTTATTTGCCTCAGGTATCGAACTTACTACCTCCTGGACGCAATGAGGCTCCCAATTATTAAATAATACTACAAAGTTTACGTTGCCTCTGATTAGGGTCATCAACTGAAAGTCTTTATCTTTCTACTACACCAAGAAAGTTTTCTTATATAGCTTTTTTACATGCAATTCAATAGTTAAAATTTATTATTTGCCGAGAGTTAATCATTTGTCCGATATTTTACTTAACATTATAGATTGATTATTATTGAAGTAAATTGTTAAAAAACAAATCGAAATGCATTTTTATCATATTTTTTAAGGCACAGGTGCCGTATAATCCATGATTCCAAAATCTGAATTTTCTTGGCGATGAAGAAATGTTGCCAAGATGACGTATCGTAACGTGCGTGATGTAATACAAGGGTTTCCAAAATAGAATTTTTTGCATAATTCTAAGAGGTCTCCATATATATGATATAATAAAAACGAGGTTGCCAGATATATAAAAAAATCGCCAATCTCAGAATTTGGCATCATCGATTATACGGTACCTGCACTATGCCATATACTTATATAATAAATTGGCGGAATAAAATTAATTAAATTAGATTGAAATTTAAAAGTCTCTTAATAAAATAATCCAATTTTCCTTAAAATATTTCAAGCCTGTGTGTGCGGTTTTAATATCATGTATAAACGTGAGTTTACTGTATTTTAAAATTTATTGAACGCATATTTCGTAATTTATTCATTTTTTCCTTGTTTCTAAACCATAAAGTCACTGCTATTTTCCACAAAAATGTAATGCTTTGTTTGCATGTAATGTGTAAATGTAAAATTAATGCTTTAAATTTTTAATTTACGTAATTCAGATGTTATAATGGATGCTGGAATAATATTAAATAATATTAAATTTTTTTATAATTTATGAAGCATAATATTTACATCGATATATATATATATATATATATATATATATATATATATATATATATATATATCGCATAAACTCTGCACAGCTAATTTCCTCGTTGGGAGTACATAAACTGCCCAAAGAAGCGTTCCTGTACAATCCATAGTTTACGAGAAAAACACGAACAACAAATTATGACGTCACTTCCTGTACAATAAAAAACACTTTATTGAACATATCAACAGCAGTATATGCACAATTTAAAGCAGATGTTCATAGTGTCCACCTTGAATGTCGAGGCAGGCTTGAGCACGCCGTGCAATGGCTGTCATCACACGTTGCAGCATCGCGGGGTCCACCGAAGTATAAGCAGCGTGCAGACGAGCAACTAAGTCCGTTGGTGTTGGCACTACGTCTCGATACACCAGTTCCTTGAGATGGCCTCATAGGAAAAAATCCAACGGTGTAAGATCTGGCGGACATAGAACCGGACCCTCACGTCCGATCCAGCGGCCGGGGTATTCCATATCCAGCCAACCACGTACAGGAGCACAGAAATGCGCCGGAGCCCCATCATGCTGGAACCAAAGGCATTTCCATTACATCGGCCTTACATCCAGTACATATCGCAGTAGTTACGAACAGAATACATGGCCGCCTTACGAAGACTACATGTAACTGCAAGATGCGGCCTTTTAAATTTCAGTTCAACGAAGGCTACATTCATTCCATGGCGCGCACGCGATCATAACGCGATATGCGCGGCGAACATTTGAAACATTATCGTTTGGAAAGACATGCAAAAACTGTTGTTGATATGTCCAATTAAGTGTTTTTTTCTTGCACCGGAAGTGACGTCATACTCTGTTTTCCGTATTTTTCTCTTAAACTATAGATCGTACAGGAACGCTTCTTAGTGCAGTTTTTATGTACTCCTAACGAGGAATCTAGCTGTGCAGAGTATATGCGGTCGTTTTGGGACACCCTGTATATTATAAATAGATGTATATTAAAAATATTCATGAAACATAACTTATACCTAGATTGCCTCATAATTCTGCTATTAAAGGAAGATTCTATTTTAAAAAATAATAATAATCTTTGGGATTCTTTGCACAGTTATTCCAACGGCATTCAAAATTCTTTCGTTTCCATTTCAGAAGGCATTAAAAAATTTGATAACTTAAATATTCCGTTCAGAATAAGGTTTTATAGGCATTTTCATTCTTTTCCACTAGATATAAGGCACTTTAATTTGCGTCCTCAAAATGCTGCAGGCGATTATAAAGCCCTTCCCAGCCATTGAATAGAACTCCCTCCACGCAATTTAGAAAATCTAAAAGCATTAAACACGACGATCAACATGCGGTTGTTCCTCTCAAGCCATTACAAAAGCTTATTTCCATTCAAAGAGCAACTGAAATCCCCACCTTTGCTAGTTTTCCCAGAGGCGGATCTAAAGTGATTTCTTTTCATTCTTAAAGGATTAAATAACGGTGTGTAATCATAGCGAAATATTCCTGTCACGTCTGAAACTTTACTTTGTATATCAAAGATTGGAGTGGTGTGTTTATGTCTGTGAACTTGTCTTTACGTTTCTGTATTAATCGCTACAGCAATAATGTTAATAATAATACATGAGAAATTCATTTCTGCAAGCATTTAAAAATGAATTACGAGGGTTATTCTGAAATTTTTGAGATACGCGCAGACAAGAATTTACAAATTAAAAATAAAGGTTTAATTTTAAAGTACAAAGTATTTTAACACAGAAGACGCTTTTTTAACGACTTACTTCAACTTGCTAAGCGTGGAATAAATTGTAAATAGAAGAGAAAATGGAGTTGACGCGAGAACATTTTCGCGCTATGATTTTCTACGATTTCAATGCAGGATTCAATCAAGAAGAATGCGTTCAACGGTTGAAATTAGCATTGGGTGATGAATCTCCAGCTCGTGCTACTGTATTCAGATTGTTTAGAGAATTTAGAAGAGGTCGCAATTTTCTTCAGGATGAAGAACACACAGGAAGGCCGCCGTCGGCAGTCATCCCGGATAATGTGTCTGCCATACGAAAAATGTTAATGGATGATAATCGCTGTACCTATCAAATGATACAGAAGGAACTTAACATTGGATCCGCAGCCATACACAAAATCATTCATGAAGAATTACATATGAAAAAAGAAGTTTGCCGTTGGGTTCCCATTAATCTAACTAAGCATCAAAAAGAGGAGCGTGTCAGAATCAGTAAAGAAACTCTTAATATGCTGAATGATGGTGGCCACCGCATCATTTCTAAAATTGTAACAGGTGATGAAACGTACATACCGTTTTTTGACGTTCCAACACGTCAAGAAAGCAAAAGTATGGGTCTTTGAAGATGATCCTACGCCGACAATGGTGAAAAAACAACGTGCACTGAAAAAAGTGATATATGCCGTTTTCTTCAGAAGTACGGGATGGGTCAAAGCCATCAAGCTGGAAGGACAGAAGACAGTAACAGCAAACTGGTATACCACTCAATGTCTTCCAGAAATACTACAAGAACTGAATGTTAGGGGACTAATGCTTCACCATGACAATGCATCTTCACATACAGCCGGATGAACAGTTGAGTTTCTTAAACAAAAACAAATTAAAGTGATCGAACATCCGCCATATTCACCTGATCTAGCCATGTGCGACTTTTGGTTATTCTTTAATCTAAAAAAGAACTTACGTGGACGTCGTTTTCATTCAGAAGAAGAGATTGATGTGGCTATAAATGCATTTTTTTCATCTATTCGAAGAAATGAATGGCTTGAGGCATTTAATCTGTGGAAAATTCGTCTACAAAAGTGCATTGATGCTGGAGGAGACTACTTTGAACATACCTTAAATTTTGTTAAGTATAACTTTAAAAACCTAGTTGTATCTCAAAAATTTCAGAGTGACCCTCATATAAAACATAAACACGAAGCTATTTAGTGTTCACTCGTTAAAATTCCTTCGAATATTTAATTACCGTTACACTATCTTTTATAATCTGAAGTTAAAAATTACTTTTTTAAAAATATAGGAAAAGTCTGAAAATGCGCTTGTGTTCTTAAGAATTGAGATCTGTCTGAAAACCGCTTTTCTTTGTTTAGTTCGTCTGAAGGTCAAGCTGACTCGCGAAGCGTGAATTAAAATATTTCTCAAAGTAATACAATCTTTTGAACGCATTGTTAAGGCTTCCATGCTGATAAAGAAAAATTTCCGATGTTTCAACACTTTATGCTAATTTTTCCTTCCTTTTTTTTCTACAACGTGAAAACGATGCCAGAAAGGCTTCTTCGCCATCTTTACCCGCAGGAATTGATGGTGATGGCAACTACGTCATTAATTTCGATGCTTCAGGGATTTTGTATTTTAACAAATATTCTTATCATATTCGCTGATCTGACCATCTTTCATCTCATTCTTTTTGTAAACTTCAAGTTTTTATTCCTCATGGAGTTTCTATTCTTTTAAATTGTCAAAGGAAAAAGTGTCTTATTATTCTTTTCCCTGTTAACATTTTTGATGAATCTTTTTAGTTTCTTTGGATACTTTGCTTTTGATAATTACAGATATGTATTTGTTAATTCATTATATAGCATTATTACAGTTATTGATAATTCTTTTTCTAAAGAAAGTAATATCACATAGAGATTTAAATATTTTAGATTATTTTTATTTATGTTATTTCTTGTTGTGTATGCATACATTTGCAAACTTCCATTGCTTCATTCATCAAAACTAGCTAATTTACATGTGAATGTTTTTAACAACAAGATGCGATAATGCTTTAAATGTATAGTGAAAACTTTAAACCGTGTTTAGAATTTAAAATTTTACATAAAATATTCGTGTTAAAATTTCTTAATCTTTTCTCACTTTTTTTAACTTGTAAACAAAACCATATATATAATTAAATTTACTTTTTTAAGCAAAAACAGCTTGAAAAAAGTTTTTTGTATTATCTAGTGACGAAAGTTATGATGTGTAAATATTTCACGTTTGGAAAAGAGAAGTAAAATTAGTAAATATTTTTTCCCGACAGTTGTCTGAAGAATAATTATCATTTTTTAAATCCCTAAATAAGTGAAATATTTCTAGTAGACATCTTTGAGCACTTTTCAAATTTCATGCTTATGTAGTTCGTAACTTAAATGATAAATTTAATAAATGGTATGTTTAATAAACTTAAACTGTTGCTCCATAAAATTATTAAATTTTATTTAATATTGACTAACAGATTTGAGTTCATATGATGGCAAATGGAATAATATGTAAATAATTATAAGAAAGGAATGTTTTACTTCTAATATTAAGCAATTAAATAATATGTTAAGCATTTTATATGTATAACGAGATTTTCTACATTTTCTCTGGAACAAACACATTTCCACACATCTATGGATACAATAATCCATTGATCGTTTCATAATTCGATAGAATATAAATGATAAAGAATCTGTACTCATTTACTAAAAATTTTAATAATTAACTAAGATATAATTGGGGTGTAGAAAAAAAGAATGATTAATATTATCAATATAAAAAGAAAAGAAATCATAGCTTACTTTGTTGAATAATTGAACGAAGGAATTAGTAATATATAACTTATAGATAAAACGTTTGGTTTTAAAAAATCTGCTATTATATATATATATATATATATATATATATATATATATATATATATATATATATATATATATATATATATATATATATATATATATATATATATATATATTTTATTTTCGATTTTAATTTTTCCGATACCCTACTTCATTATGATTGGATACTGTAGAGAATCGTGATCTTTTTATCATGCATCAATTGCATATAAAAAGACTATTGATTTTATTCTCAAGAAAAGTACCCTAAAATATTTTCTGAAGTAATTTCTGCTAAAAAACTAAGGGCAACACACCTTTAGATGACAGTCAATTAAAATGTTTTGGTGTTTTAAAATTAATGATAAAAAGAAGTTAATTGTGCTTAAAACCAAGAGAAACGTGTTGTTGTGTTGTTGTTACTAATGAAACTTGGACAAGCCAAACTCGCTATGTCTTGTTGTTGTTCTTCTTCTTCATCTAAAGGTTGGGTTTGTATGTCATTGGCACCTTTGCTTTTATCAGCATTTTGTACTATTAACTCCAAACCCAATGTTTCCTAGTTCCAGTTGCTCGGGTCACCCACTTTATTAATAAAGTCCGATAACCCTTTCATGGAGTCTAGGTGTCACTCTCTAGTGTGGTTGGTGCCTAAGAAGTTAATCTAGGGAGGGGGGCAAGGGCCTCGCATTCGTAAATGATATGTTTGGCCGTTTCCTCTTGCATATGACATTTCCTGCCGATAGGGTCTTGCTGAAACAGCCCCATTGTGATGGAGGTGTTTTCTGAAATAGTAGTGCCCAGTTATGAAGCCTAAGATTAAACGTATCTTCTGCCTAGAGCATCTTAGAATTTCAGAGGCAATCCTCGCTGATGATCCACAGATGATTTTGGTCAGAGAGTCAGTCATGCTAGCGATAGCTTCCTGACTCTCACCAGAGGAAGATGGTATAGAGGTCATTTCTACCTCCTGTGAAGGATTCATTGCTGCCCCTTCAATAGATTGCCTCTGAGTTCCCTTGTCTTTTTCAGCAAGATCTACTACAGAGGCTTCACCTGCAAATGCAGAAAGGTTTGTTATTTCTTGTGTCTTTTCAGCCACAAGATAACAATTATATAAGCTTAGGTAATCTAACAGTCCACCCAGCATTGCCTGAGTTACTGAGCAAGGCAAAAAAGCTCTAGAAGTTCGCCAGGCAACTAGAGGCTCCGTTTAGACACCATTACCGCTGTGCCAAATAGCCCTAGGCACGGGTCGCATAACACCAGGGTTTACGGGAGCTGGTTCGCGGCCTCTGATTCTATATTCAAGGCTATCCTGTCATTCCTACAGGACATTCGGCGATCCACCGCCTGCCGACGCGCCTGGTATTGCGTCGGCAGGCGGCTCACGACATAAAGATCTACTCAGAGTTAAACACAGAGACAAAACTGTTCCTTGTTGAGATAAAAAATCATAAATTGAGGATTTTTGAATTTAATTAATACTTGCAAATTCATTAGGACTTAGACTTCTGAAAGTTATGGCAAATATGTGGATAAATTTAAGTATTTTTTTGTTGCATTTATCACAGTATATTATTAAGTTAATTTAAGTTTATCCCGAATAATAATCATTTTAATTGAAAATAAGCATTACTATTAATGTACTATTTTGTTGAGTAGCTATAATGCTATTCTTCATAAGATTTCATTTCAAAACACAAATAAACTAACACCATTAGGAGAAGAATCAGCAGATTAGAGCTATTTTAAGATTATTTTGAATATTCATGTGACTCATTGAATTCCAAATATCTTTCTAATCGTTACTATATTCTCCTTTAGTCAGTGTGCAAATTATGAAATTCTCAAACACTTATTTTAAAAAAAAATTTTGTCTATTTTTTTTAATTCAATAATTAGCATAGTTGCCTTCTCTTTGACAGTTATTGAATTTTCATTTGTAAATATTCGGAATTCACTGCATTCAGTAGGTTTCTGTCTAGATGGCATTTTATGCTCAAAGCAAAGTACACATTACAGCGGCAAAGAAATTAAACTGGTCGAAGAATTGTGTGGTTCTCTACTCAAAAATATTTTACTTATCTATTAATGCTTTATGATATCCGGAATAAAAAGCTCGATTGTACGTTGCAAAATAAGTGATAATATTGCAAAGCTATGGTGTGTGTGTAGCTATATAACTTTTTGGTACAAGTTCAGTATGCCCATATATACGATTTCTCGCCAAATCTGGCGCCCTTTGTTTTCATCGTAGTGTTGCCGATTTCAGTTTTTGTTTTTATTGTAGTGTTGCCAAATTTAGTTTTTGTAAATATTCTTATTTTTTGGTTGCCAGATTTCGTTTTTCTCGTGTTTTACATAATTTTTACGTTAAAAATGTGCTTTTTTTCAGTGGCAAAAGCTTTTTTAGTTTCACTTCGAGAACTTTCTTTGTTCTTTTTTCTACGCTTTAATTGGTAACCATTTTACTTTTGTTGGCTGTTGTTGCTGCAATTAGGGGATTTCCCTCAGTTGTGTTTCGTTGTCGCCTGCGTCCAAACATCCTAAATGTTTCTTTTTTACTATTTCTTTTACATTATTTATTTTTTGGTTTATTTATAATAAATATATTTTTATTTATTCATATATTTTCTTTTATATTTTTATTTACCTAAAAAAGTGTATATATTTAAAAAAATATTTTATTCATGTTTTTTTTTAATTTTAAAAAATGTATACATTTGAAAAATAAGTTTTTGCATGCTTTTTTTTAAATTTTATAAAATGTTTATATTTAGAAAAATATTTTTTGCATGCTTTTTTTGTAAAATTTGATAATTATTTTTACTGAAATGTGACACTGGTGACAAACGAATAAAATGTCGAAATAAACATACCAATCGGCATGTCAGCTTAACTTCACATCAAATAAGTCCCTTATTTATATTTATTTCACTTTTTTAAATTTTCTGAAATGCTTATTTTTCGATCGACTTTCGGGAAATTTCCCCTGTTAATAAATGCGCGCCTAGCTTGGCGATTTGGTGACAAAAAAATTCGCCTGGTTCGCCAATATATGGGGATACTGAACTTGTTCCAACTTTTTACATGATCATTGAAAAGTCTTACTTAAATTTGGTAATGGGATTGATATTTTTAAATCTGATGAGGAAACGAGAGTAAATGAATTTACATTAATATTAATGCTAATTTTCTTTTTATATTTTATGCATGTTTCTTACACTTTGAAATTTAATGATTGGATTATAAATTTTGTAAAATTTATGCAGATGATATTATGGAAATATCCTATTAAATTAATTATGCTTATTCTGAACGCTTATGTATGAGGAATAACCAAGTAAGTGATTGAAATTTAAAAAAAAAATGCTTTTATTAGAAACGCGAATACTGTAATTAAGTATACAGTTGTACAGAAGAAAATCAAATATTTAGTTATGTATGCAGAAAATAGTTCTATTCTAGTTTCTATAATATGTCGGCTACTCCATCGCCTAGAATATTTGATGTTTGCTTTACTTCGAAAAATTCTTCACCATTATGATTCAACAGTTCTTTCGAACATTTTTATTTTTTGCTGTTTCATTTTGATGGTTTGTTTCTTTTACTACGTGTATTTTTTCTCTACAAACGAAAAACGAAAATTGTATATTTTTTACGTCATCCTTCAATATTTGAAATCTCACGATTTTCTCCACTAGCGTTTTGCACAATGTTAGACTTTATGAGAAATTGTGAAATTTATATTTTGTAAGAAGCCTTAGATATAAGATATTAATATTTTTCTCTTTTAACCCAGTTATTTTAAGGTATGTACGAAAAGGCGTTGCTCGTGTCCTTTCAGAGTAACAGGTTCGATACCTTACCAAAAGGGAAGTGGACTTTCAGAAGTCCCATGCTATCCAATATTCATACTGTTTTGTGTGGCGTTAAAATTGCAGACACCTTTCATAGTGAAGAGTCACGTGGTTGTGTTTAGGCGCTTCTGTCGACAAAATTATAAAAAAATTATACGACTTAATCTAAGATAGCAACTGTAAATGTGTAACCCAAACTAATTTTTAATTATTAATTTACTGCATAGTAAAAAGAATTGTTGCGTTATTTATTAATGTTTATTTATAATAAAATAAACATTCATTTCTAAGCAAAATTCTTCTGCTTTACTTAATTTATACGAAATTAAATGTAAGTAAATAGCTATCAGAGTTCATAATTCAGGCTTGAAAATCAATTGATATTGATTTAAAAATAGTATTTTATAAAGTTAAATTTGAAAACTTTCATATAATAAAAAAAAACTTGACATCGGAAATTAATATAAGCTTTATGAAAAGTGTAAATGCGTAGTACCAATTGATTAGTAATTTCTTTTTCATTATAATCAATGCTGTTTTCGACATTTGTAAGTTTTACCCGAAATCTTAATAAAATGGTAAATAACTGTTTTTAAACATAATGACTTTTTTCTTGGTGTTAGACAGTACAGTTATTCAATTGGAAGGTTATCTGTAATGTTATAAAAAGTAACTGTGCTTTTATTATCCATTAAATATGAACCATACAAATTATAATTTCATAAAACTAAATCTCTCTATTAATTATGTCTTTTGTCAGTTAGGTTTTTAGGCAAATCAAATTAAATACAGCATAGTTTAATTAATATTAAGATATATTATTCTCACACATAACTTTCTTCTCATCTAAAACTTTTTTTAAAAGCTGTTACATTGGTATACTATTAAAAATATAAATATTTGTCCACGCACAGCTGCGTGAAGTGTGCATTTATAAAGATTTTATTTTAAAATGAAATAATCGCTAAAAGTGTTAAAAATTATTTACTAAAATATTCAAGGATAAGAATTAGAAAATAATACAATGCAATATATTGGCTATAAATATTTGTAAATGCAGCTGTTCAAAAAACAACAAATGTTCACGGATGTCAATGGTTGTTTAATGGAAAAGTAGAGTTCAACGAAAAGCTGATTGATTGGCGAAATACACTCATAGCCAAATGAGTAATTCTCTTTTTGTTAAACTCTCTCATACTCTTTGAGAAGTGATAAATCAGCGTTGGCAGAAGCCAAATGCAAATGGAAAATGTCTTTGGATGAATCATCTTAAAAGCATTGCACCAAATTCACTGTATTTAAAGGAAGAAAAAGAGATGAATATTTTTGAGGCAGCAACACTCTTAAAACTTTAAGAGTTTGTGAAAAATTAGAAAAAATTGGCGACAAATTTCTATCTTTCGTCAAGCTAAGTGAGTTTGAATCTTTCCGGCGAATTCGCCAATCAAGTGATGGGTCACACAAAACTTATTATGTGCCTGGTATGTTGAAAATAAATTGATTCTTGAATTCTTTGAAACTGTTACACAAAACAGAAGACTCACATTTCACATTTTATTTATCAAAAGAACTGAAGGGGGAAAGTCAATAACAAACTTTTTCCAAACTAAAGAGGCCAATATTTTATAAGTGAAATGAGTATAATTTCTATTTAATGTTTTTTACTTAATGCCTAAAAATATTGAATAGAAATTATACCCTTAAAAATTAAATTCTATCTTTAAAATTAAATTTTTCATAAGATGATGTTTTTTTTTCAAAATATCATTTCATTTAAAATTTGGTTTTAATTTTTAAAAAATAGGACACTTTTCTGGCCTAGTTTTTTACTAGGCAATAAGATTACATTAATATTTCAATTTTCATAATTGTTAATAGCGTTGATAATAAAACAATATATCTTTATTTTAAAAACTATCTTTTTACTAGCAATAACTTAAGTTGTATTACGCTATACCAAGAAGGTAGTATAAAATCAACATGAACTTAACCAAGCATAACATTTCTCTGCATTTAATAATTGATACCTAAAATACAAAATAAAGTATTTTCCTCAAAATTACATAAAAATGCACAATTTTGAGAAAAAATATTGTCCTCTTAAATATTCATTTGAAAATAGCGAATCGATAAGCGATAAATAATTAGCCATATCAATTTAAGAAAATAGAAAAATAAAAGAATTTTAAATACACAATAAGAAATAATTTCTTCTATTATGATCCATATATCTTTTTAATCATTAAAAATGGATTTATATAAGGATATAATTAATAAAAAAAACTTCAGGCTTTTGCATTGATTCAAAAAATTAATTATTTATAAATATTCTTTATTGTAATTAACACAATTTAAAAACACACTAAATAATTTTCCTTTTCTGTAATTTTTATTTTATACTAAAAATTGCATGAGAGAACTAATTTGATAAATCAATTAGTATAAATTTGTATAACTATTTCTTATACAAATTTAAAGTGATTGATTTATATATATATATATATATGTGTGTGGGTGTTATTTATGTAAATGCTATATATCTATACAAATATATTACTATATGATATAAATTCATACATAACAGATATTATCTTATTCTTTACTATTTCGTAATTTTTATTTTCCCGTATCAATATAAATATTTAAAAATACTTTCTGTATTTATTTTACCTATTTTTGTCTAATATAAATTTTTTTCATTTTAGGTAAGTACAAAGGAGTTTTTAATTTTCTTTGAAGAAGTACAGGTAAAATATACTTCATCTTATTATTTAAAATATTTTTTAAACAAATAAATTAATTTTTGGACTTGTTTCTTTACGTAAAAATAAATTAAATGTGCTTTGATGAAAAATTTCGATCGAGGGATAGAAAATTTAAATTACTGGACAAATGAGGTAAATTTCTGTGTAGATTTATTTTTTCTTTAACACAAATGAAAACCATGAAAACAAGTTACTTTATGAAAATTAATAACTATAAATTTAAGAAAAAACTAGTTGTGAATGCTTTCTGAAATGATTCAATATTGTATTTCTAATTTATATCCAACACTTTATTAATTACGAATTTTCGAAAGCTGATTAATTAAAAGTGAATCATAGTTAATCACCCTTTTCTAGAAATGCGTAATTTCATAATATGCAACATTCCTAATGGTTTTTATTGACCAGTCGTTTTGCCTATGTTTTTAATTAGTTTCAAGATAACATTCATAATTAAAAATTATATACTTTCACGATGTAGCTATGAAGAGGAAATTTTGCGATAATAATTTTATCAACTTCCACTTCATAGCTATATCGTATTATGAACAAAAGTTTAGAAATATTACAATTTTAACTGACTATTGCAAACTTTAGGAATTTATTTTAACAAAATGTAAATGATAAAATAACATTAAAAATTCTAGATGAAAAACTAAAATACATGTAAGTATTATAAGCATATTAATACATGGAGTTTAATAATTTCAAAAAAATTGTATCAAAAATATAGAAATTTGTTCAACCGAATTCAGAGTTTTTATTGCATAATTACAATTAAATGTTTTGGCAATGACAATTCTTTTCTGATGAAACTTTGTTTGTCAATGTTACCAGTAATTCAAAATTATTTATGCTGAAAATGATATTTTTTTACATCGTCACTACTTGAACTAATAACCAATTAATTTTAACTACCAAATAATCTAATATCTAAGTATTTTACTTTAAGGATTACTGATTTGAAATAGTTAGTGGGAAAAATATCCTTCTTTACTGCTTAGCCGAACCCAAAATATATTCTGGTCGTATAATCTTAATGTTGGAATCTAACATTCGGGAAAGAGTTCCAGATATCGGATTTGTTTTCCTTTATTCCCAATCCTTTTTCTCTTCTGGCAGTACAATTGGTCGGGGATCATTGAAAGAACTAATCGCGTTCGCTAGTCGCAGTATTATCCGTTTCTGTTACGGGTTTCTTCTTCCTCGGTCAAAGACGCCAAAACAAGTACCGTTTGCTTTTGTCCTGCCTTCTTTTATTCCATTTACTGATTTGCGGTAGTCATTGAGGCAAAGCAGACTGATGAGTATTAAGGCTAACTCTTCGATGATTAGAGGCTCATTGAGCATTGTTGACAAAGTTGTCGGCAGATGCGGAAGTAAAAGAATTATTTACTTAATCATAGGAAATTCTTACGTAAACTAGATTTCTAATTTTATTAATATGGAAAATTTAATCAATTATATTACCTTTAAATAGAAATAGCGAAAATTGCTTATTGAAGGTAAAATTTGAGGTATTTAATTTTATAGCTAAAGAAATTTTTGTAATTTAAATTTCGTAATGTGGCATTTTTGTATAATAATATTTCATGTTTTGAAAAGTATTTGAATATTTTTTACAATGTTTCAGCATATTTATTTAGAATCAAGTAATGTTTGCAAAAGTGACTAACAGTCTTTTAAATCATTAAATTAATACATCATTAGATTCTTTATTTAATTTTGTCTTAAAGTTTGAAAAAAGTAAAATAAAGAATCTAATGATATGTTAAATTATTAGTTGTCTTTAATAATATATTTTATTTATATAAATTTAAAGCTATATTATAAACTATAAGTATTTTAAATAAAACTAAATATTCATGTAAAATATTAATATTATAGCCAAAGCGAACTAAATCCAATTCTGCCAAGCAATATTTTATACAAATCAAATCATGATATAAATCTATATATATAAACACACACACACACACAATTCCGAATATTCCACATTATTTCATGAACCTTGATCTAAATTCTGAAATGGCAATCCATCAACTTTATTGAAATTTTCCTCAATAATGTGAAATGCTGTCATGAAACTACAAAAATCAATTCTGAAAATTTAATAATAAATATTTATAGTTCCATAGCAATAAACAAACTTCCTAAGAAATAAAAACTGGAAGATAAAGATTAGAAAAATAAATTCACTAAAAACTAAAGTTCACAAAATAGAAAATGAATATATATTAAGAAATCCTACCTTTTTTGATTGAAAATTTCCAAACAAATAGACATTTCTAGGAAAATTATTTTGAAATATCAAGGATATAATGTACATAACTGACATGCCAGCAAAATGAACTTTTTTATTTTCTAAGCTGAATCATTTAAAAATGTAAGAAAAAGTAAACATTATTCTTTTTAGCCCTTAAAACGAATTTCTTCATAATTAAGAATTCATGAATGTATTAAAGAATGATTATTTTGTATATATCCTTGATAAAAAATTTTAAATTTTTTGACTTTTAAAAAACTTTAGTAAAAAAATTAGAATTTTTCTAGAAAGCAAAATGTTCTGCTGAATATTCTACCTCATAAGATCTCTTAATTTAATTTATATTAACAAAATGTATGCAAATTGAATTCCATGCTAAAGTAATTTTGAAGATTTAGTCGTAACATTCAGTTATATGCTCATTTAATAAGTGTTTAAATTTGTCTTAAATGACATTGTCTTAAAATTTCAATGTCACTTTAATGTAGAATAAAATTTATAACCTCTGTATTGAATTTTTAGACTAAGCTATATTTAAATTGTCTATAACTTATCAATGTTGTCATTTTAATAGCAAGCAAAATTACCTATTCTGGCAATATTTTTTCCAGTAGTAACATTTTAGCGTATGTAAAAGTCTTCATAGATAGCAAAACTCGATTCCTTTAAGACTTTGGCATAGCTTTTATAGGTGGATAAAGATTTTATATCATACCTCTTCTCTTTCCGCTACCTTTTTTTCTGAATTGTTGGAAACAGCTATTAAATCTGGCTAATGGTTATGAATAGTGATTCGTTGTCATGACGACCACCAAACAGTGGCCGGAAATAGCTTCAGCTCTGAGTTTAAAGTATTCTGTGTTCTGTAAGTATTAACTAAAGATTTCCAGAAAACTTTTTTATGTTTATGTCGTTCTATTGAATAATTGGAGCCAGATGATGAATGAATCATTCATCGAAATTTATGATTCGCGTAATTAAATATTTTATTCCGAATTTAAAGTAAACATTTATGTTTTCATTTTTTAAAATGGAAGCGACAAAAATGCTTGCATGATTTTAAAATTAACGCATCAATTTTAATAGAAAATTTCAACCTGATTACCGGTCTTCTCAAATAACAATTTCTTATCTTTGAAATAAATTACATTCAATTAATTTACATTAATAATTTCACTTAATTTATTTTTGACTTTAGCACTTTTAAACAACAGGAAATATAAATAAAATGTTTTAAATTCCGAATTAAAATAAGTTATAAGATATAATTGCAGAAACACCATTTTACATAGAAAAAAAATATTAAATATAATAGATACGAGAATTTGACAGGTTAGTATTGCGTAATAACACGATAAAGTTAACTAAAACTGAAGCAAAGGTAAATATAAAATAACTAAGTTTTCCACAAATAATTTAAGCTTAATCTAATTAACCGAATTTCAGTCATTATTATTTTATTATTTATTAAGCTGTTATTTGTTATTTATTTTTCATTATTTTGTTGATTATTTTAATACAGCCATAAATTTTAATATTATTGTGTAAAAATTTTCTTTTTAAAATTTCAAGAGTTTATAAACTTTATAAACTGCTGGAAAAAAGTAGGACAGCCATATTTTATAAATTATGTTTATTCCTTTTAAATCTACCTCTTAAACCATAGGTTCCCAAAGTGCTCCAGGTGAACCCCCAGGGGTCCATTGGAGAACACTTGGGGGTCTACGTAGACGTGAAAAGAAAGGAGGGGTTCACTAGTTGTAAATGGGGGTTCACGAAACATTTTCTGGTTTTCATAATAAAGAACAAAAATTTTGGCTTGAATTTACCTATCAACGTAGGCAGGTAGCATCATTCACTAGGTAGGTACTCAAAAATATTCGAGACTCAGTTCAAACACAGAATTGAATAGAACAATAGATGATAGTACAAGAGTGTACACCACATGTCGAGACTTGCAAAGTGCCGCCTGTGCGCCCCCTCGTCCGGTATACTTATTTAGACCTAAGGGATGAAATGCGACTCGCGCTGTGCTTGCATTCTACATTAGTATAAATACGAATGCCAAGAACAAAACGTTACTCATTTGTTTCCGGAATTTTGAACATAAAAGTGTGACTGTGAGTGAATCGATGTCAGTGTTTGCAGTGCCGGAAAAAATAAGTATCTGCCTATTTGTTATACATATTTTTTATTGTATATTGTAATTTATCAATCATATAATATCTGTTTTACTACTTGAGTGTAGTAGGTAGTTATGTAGTAAAAATTATAAATACTAGAGATTATTCTAAACTTCTATAAAAAAAGAACAAAAAGGCAGGGAAGATTAAACTTCAGGTACCTAGGTACTTTTTTGTGTAAATCGTTTTTATTAGTACCTAGGTACTTTTTGTTAGCAGCAGGGGGTCTACCGAAAATAGTAAAACTTTGAAAGTGGTGTACGAGAGTTTGGGAACCCATGTCTTAAACCAAAGAAATTTAAAATTTGAATTCATGGTTTTTTATATATTTTCCTTAAGCAACCAAAAATAATAGCAATAGAAAGAATAATATGCATCAGTTAATGTACAGTGGAGTTTATGCATCAGTTATTTTAAAGAAACTAAATTTTTTTGCAACGATTACTTTTTTTCAAGACCCGATTTACAAGTTAATTTTCTTTGTCGAGAGCGTAAAGCGTGAAAATAGCTTTACTCTTTTACAGCGACTATTTTTAAGTAAGAAAAGACAACTTTCTAATGTTATGGACAATGAATATTAATTCGGTAGTTTCTGTGGTTACTTTGTTTAATGATTGCAAAATATACATTTTTAATTTTAATGGCAGTGAATAAAATGTCAGTGATGTAAGATATTTTTTCGCCATTAAGCATTTTATAAATAATAGTAGTCGAAATAACATAAATAAAAATAACCAAATGAAAGAAAAACATTAAGCCATTTTTTACTACTTCAAATCTGCGTTACACAATGACAAAATATTTATATTTAAATTTTTTATGATTATGTAACATATTTTGATATATATGTACTCTATATTGTTTCAGTAAATTATTATAAATAACCACGCACCAGAAGAATAAAATACTTTGTCTTGAATAAAGGCTGCATGTTTTTCAGTGACTGAAAAATAATATTTGAATTTAAAATTTAAGTATAATGCAATGGTAAAAAAAAATAAATGAAACAAATTTAATTAATACAATTCTTATTTCTTGAAACAATATCTTTCATATTTTTATGAACCTATACTTATGACAGCATGAACTTTATAACACCCTAATTTATGATTTACTTTTATAAAATAATAACAAAATGATAAAAATTAAATATTTTTGTTATTATATATCACTGCAATATATAAACATAAGAATAATTAAAAATTTTGCAACTATTATAATTACTCTAATAAAATGAATTCATTGTATAAATTTAATAAACTACATTGAAAATAACCGAAAACATGGATTAAGTTGTTGTCGTGTGCCAGCTAGGCTGGCAACCTGGGGTGCACTTTTCCAACTGAAACCTATTTTGGTGTGGAGTCCGACTTCTTCAATATACACATGCTATAGGTACCCGTTTATAAGGTAGGCAACCATTCACAACCCATACATACAAAGAAAGTACAAAAACAGGATTGACAGAGATCGAAAGTACACCCATGCCCGAACCGGGATTCGAACCCAGGAGCTTCTTATCGGCAGTCAGACACGCTGACCACTAGACTAGTTGGGTGGCATGGATTAAGTTAAAGTTATTATATTAAATGATCAATATTTGTAAAATACCCCCCCTCGTACGATATGTTGTAAAATTTTTAGATGATATATTATTTTAACACAACAAATGAAAGAGTTGTTAATAGAGAATAAATTAACTATCAGAATCAATGCTAAATATGATCATATAGAAAGATGGTGTAAAGCAGCTTTTTCATTTAATACATATTATAAGTTCTATTTTGTGAGGATTTTTCCTCCCTTCAGATAGACTGTCATTTTTAGCTTTAAGACACTCTTTGAATATAGTATCTTTATTTATTCCATATAGTATGCATTTCATTAATATTCCTCCAAGTATCTTCGTTTTTCCCCTTCAAGTACAAATTTCCATCTTTTCTCTGAATTTCCAAGAGGATTTTTGAAGCTGTTGCAAAAAAATGTCGTTGATTTTGTTATGCACACCAGATATAATGTATTTCTCTATAGAATAGCTATTGAAATTTAAATTATCTCAAAGGAAATTAATATACTTTATTTTAGTCTCGTTATATAACATTAGTAATATGAGTCTAAAGTTTTTCTTTATCAAATTCTTAATTTAAGATTATGTTTATACGAATGATTGCAACAAAAAGTGGTAAACAATTATAAATAGGGGCTATTTTAATAAAAATTTCATATTTCTTTACAATAATTTAAAACATGAAAGAGAAATGTTTGCAAAACAAATGTATAGTTATTTCATTATTAGATATAATCTAATGTAATTATTCCCTAACATTCCATTTATGCTTGCATTATTCAGTCACGTCAACTAATTCGGGAAAACTGGTTTATAAGATAAATTATTTCAACAAGGAAACTACGTAATTCATAAATCTGCTTATCAAATAAATTACATACAATTTTAAAAATTATTATTTTTTCCATTTCAATATTTAAACGTGTTCTATTTTTAATCAATACCTTTAATTCACTAAATCTCTCATCGCCTCTCAAACTATTCCTTCTCTAAAAAATGAACCTCGCTACATATTTTGTCTCGATAAACTGGCGATGAAATAGCGAAACGATAAACGAGTATTTTTTATTCACAAAATAAAAAGAAAGGAAAAGACGTTAATGATATTTTTATTCAAGAAATGAAAAGATAATTATACTAGATATTCTTCCGATAAATATATAATTAAGCTTTTGTATATTTTGGTTCACAAAATAATAGAAAAGTTTATGCATATATTTACTGTAAAACTTAGATCAACAGTAAAATTTAGTTAATTTGAAAGTAACGCACATATACTAAATATAAAAATATGACATGCATAAATATAAAAATATCAGAATATGGCGAATTAAATAACAATATTAAAGTATTGTTGTGTTTAGTTTAATAAAAACAATTCTAACTAAACTTACTATATATTTAAGCACGAAATGTGTTTGTATAAGTAAAATCTTCTTATACAATAAATATAGAGTTATCTTCAAAACAAATATGCTATATATTATATTTTCTGACTTGGGTGCACATAAAATGTTTGATTTGTCACTACAAAGAAACTTGCATTATCAAGGTTATTTTTCTGCATAATAGTATCGTTTATTTCACTATCATTAAAATTTATTTACAAGCGTCATTTATTTAATTTTAATTTAAAATGCATATAAAAAATCGCACAAAAGTAAGAAACATATAATACATAATTTTTCTAAAACAAGTATTCATATTGAAGTACACGTATGAAATTTTTAGCAATGATCAAATATTTGTAAATAGCTTACGAAATATAAGAAAATATTTTGTAAAAAGTTCCACATTGATGCTATCTATTGTGCTATCCAAAGTTGTGCCGTTCGAGAAGGCTTCCAATGACAAATACTTAGAGGCTATGAAATCATGATTTATTAAGTCATTGATAAATAGCACTTCATAATAAATGTGACAGTAAAATTACAGATATTCTTTTGAAAGTGTCATTCCATGGTGAAAATATATTAATACATTCTCTAGAGAGAAAAGAATAAAAAAGAAATTGATCATTAATTTCTTTGAGAAATGAAGGAATGGGAAAATAATATCACCAATATGGGACACATAAAGTGAAAATATGCCATTGCAAAATAAGTTAAGAATATAAATACTAAGAAAATTATCTGCGTTCCGATAGCGTCATAGTTTTATAAAGTATTATTTTAAAGAAATATTTTTGCCGCCCAACTTGTCTGGTGGACAGAAAAGTTGTATTTACGTATAGTAAATTAGCTATGCGCTAATGAATAAAACCAGCTAAGGTTCCATATCTTGGAAAAGTGCGGAATTAGCATTCTTATACTTAAAACAGAGTCAGATAACTAATAAAAGCCATTTTCAAATTTGTAGATCCTCATCGATTGAACACCAGAATACTGTGCACTAATTCAAAAACAGGGGAAGTTAAAACCCTCATTTGTTTTTTCGTGATTTCCTACACAGTCAAGGAATTATTATCTTCCAAGCAAAACACGATGTTTGTGTGTAGTATCCTGAGTTCAAATCCTGAGAGTTTCATCCTTGCACTGATCATCTTTATAAACAGAGAAGACAATATCTAATAAAATGGTATCGCAGCAGTTCAACACATTTTGCACTTTATGTTCTAACTCTTTGCAGTATGCAAATGCGTAAGGAATGCCAAGACTGATATACTATAAAATAGGCACTTTCTTGGGACTATAGTATGTTGATCCTCATGGTGGCATAGGGTGACGAACCCTATGCCACAACAAGGTCAGAAACTGCTACCTGTACTTGTGACAGCAGAATTTTATAACACCCTATTTTTATGATTTACTTTTATAAAATAATAATAAAATGATAAAAATTAAATATTTTTGTTATTATATATCACTGCAATATATAAACATAGGAATAATCATAAATTTTGCAACTATTATAATTACTGGAATAAAATGAATTCATTATATAAATTTATTGTTACATTGAAAATAACCAAAAATATGGATTAAGTTAAAGTTGTTATATTTTTTTCCAACGGCGGGCACTTGAGAATTGAACCCTATGCCACAACAAGGCCAGAGACTGCTACTCATGTGTCGTTACCCAGCGGGCACCTGTGAACTAAATCACGGAGGCGAGTAGCGTTACCCGCGTCATACCACCACAGACCCGTTTATAGGGCGGGCCATATTCATACATCAACACACAAGAAAGGACAGAGAAACACAGAGAGAACAGAGAAGGAAAGAAACATCCATGCCCGAACTGGGATTCGAACTCGGGACCAACGTCTCAGGAACGCTAACCACTCAGCCATCGGTCGGCAATGTTAAATGATAAAAATTGTACATTTGATCTGTTATTAATTTTATCTCATATCTTTAATTGTTTCTATAATTATTGTTGTTTAAAACATTTTACTTTCTTACATTCTATTTTCTTTCTCTCTATTTATATAAGCTATTTTACTCGTTAAAATACCTTATGGATGGAAAAAAGGCCACCCATGTTACAACCCCACATTATTGTATAATTATAACTCAATTATTACAGAGCAGCGTCTCAGTTTCTTTAGCTTATTATAACTATCATTCATTCTAAATCTCGCAAATTCCATCTAGTTTGGCTGCATAAATTATCACCAAATTTAACGGACGTACAGCCAAAATGGGGTGACACGCAATAATTCAAAATCAAGTTTCCTATGTTGAGGTGCCTTGTTAAGATCATCAAAAATTCAATTTAGAATTCTACACACAAAAAATCTAAAAGTACCTTTGTATTATAATTCCAATATAAATATATTATGTTCATTTTTTTCTAACAAATTATCTGAGTTTCATGGGATACACAGGAAATTTATTATTATCTCTTTGATTTCTCTAGAACTTTTTTTCGTTACAATGTTTCTCCTAATTATCAATGATATCGCGAAGAACTTATTAAATTATCTAGTCTGTACTTCTAAACTAACACAATAAAGTGCTCGCCCGTGTTCAGATTAAAACAGCTTTTGTGCAGAATATGTGAAGTGAATGGCCGCTTAATGAGTCCCTATTAGTATGCAAATAACCTCCCCAACCTTACGCGACTGTTCCAACGTCTTCAGTGTGTCCCCCCCCTCTTCATTTAAATGCACTCCCCTTTGCAGTTGGAAGTACACTGTACTGTTTGAAATTCCGAGCGTTTTCATCCGCTATGAACACATACCCAGATTTATCCAGCTGTATTGCGGATTACGCTTTGATTCCTTATGATTAGGTTATCGCCCTTCTTCCCTTGGAAGTGTTTGACTATATTATATATATATATATATATATATATATATATATATATATATATATATATATATATATATATATATATATATATATATATATATATATATATATATATATATATATATATATATATATATATATATATATATATATATATATATATATATATATATATATATATATATATATATATATATAGTTCAGAGCCTCTGGTTGTTCAATTAAAAAATGTCTGGTTATTCGTAATCAATTGGTTGGGAGTATGGAATATATATTTTATTGCTTCTAAGTATCCTTCTAAGTCTGATGTTAAGAAATAATTATGTATTAAGGAATAGCTTGCTATTATTAATAAAGAAGAAAACTTTCTAGAGTGGGACATGAGGGAGAAAATACAGAGTTTGGAAAATGAGTCCAACATTTTTTTTTTATTTACCGTTACATTAAAAAGAAACAATGAAAATATATTTTCAAACATTTTTTTTCCAATGGCGGGCACTTGAGGTGATGAACTCTATGCCACAACAAAGCCAGAAACTGCTATTCATTTGTCGTTACCCAGCGGGCACCTGTGAACCAAGTCACGGAGGCGAATAGCGTTATCCCGCGACATAACACCACAAGCCCGTTTATAGAGGCGGGCCACATTCATACATCATCACAATAGAAAGGACAGAGAAATACAGAAAGAACAGAGAAGGTAGAAACATCCATGCCCAAACCGGGTTTCAAACCCAGGACCCACAGCTCAGTAGTCAGGAACGCTAACCACTCAGCCATCGGTCGGCATCTTCAAACTATAAAGCACAAAATTAATTCGCTATTTCTCCTTTAAGCAAGTGTATTCATTAGTTTGAGCTTATAATAAATTTATTGTTAACTATTATTATATATATATATTTTTAAACCAACAACATATCAATGCTTCAAAAATTAAATCAAAAATTTATTATTGTTTCAAAAATTAATTAGTTTGCAATCGGTAAACATTTTATGTATTTTTATTATGTATAAAATGCCGACCGATTGGCTGAGTGGTTAGCGTTACTGACTCTTGAGTTGTTGGTCCCGGGTTCAAATCCCGGCTCGGGCATGGATGTTTCTTTCCTTCTCTGTCCTTTTATATATATATATATATATATATATTGATTAAACTTTAAATATTATTATATAAAATTTAAAATTATATAATATCAGCATTTGCCAGTGTATTAAAAATCCTGATATCATTACTTTATTTCACAACTTTTTACAACTTGGTAAAAACGCTACAAACTTATTTAACAACCTAATATATATATATATATATATATATATATATATATATATATATATATATATATATATATATATATATATATATATATATATATATATATATATTTACCAAAAACTTTTATTTAAACAAAAAACAATAACTATATCAATCAGTTAATCAGTTATATATTCGCCGTTGCTGTTTACAACCCACCTCTCGACCCATTTGTTGGTGCCGTTCCACCAAAACTCGCCTGATTTGGTGTCAAAGCAGTTGTTGAGCCAGTGTTTAAGGACCTCTTGGTGCACTGGGAAATGCTCGAAAAGAATGTCACACTCAACAAGGAGTTCTACGTTGCCCAGCTACACCGCGTGAATGAGGCTATTCGACTGAAAAGACTTAATCGACATGTGGTCAAACCATACTCCTTCACGACAACGCCAGGCCCCATGTTGCACAAGTCGTCCAAGCCGCACTTCAAGAGCTCGAATGGGAAATCCTTCAGCATCCGCCGTATTCTCAGAACCTTGCACCGACCGATTACCATCTTTTCCGCTCCTTGTCAGTCCATATGAAGGACGTTACCTTCGACAGCAAAGAGGTCCTTAAAAACTGGCTGAACAACTTCTTTGACACCAGATCAGGTGACTGTTTGGCGGAACGGCGTCAACAAGTAGGTCAAGAGGTGCGTAGAGGTTGTAAACACAGCAATGTCGAATAAATAATTGATTAACTTATTGATATGGTTATTACTTTTCGTTTAAAATCTTGTCTTTGGTAAAATCACTACGAACTTATTCCCCAACTTAATCAACTTTATATATATATATATATATATATATATATATATATATATATATATATATATATATATATATATATATATATATATATATATATATATATATATATAAATTCGTAAACCATTATTTTGATTTTTTATATAAGATATTTTTGCTATCTGAAGGGTGCTTAAAAATCCTTCTATATAATAAATATATGCTTTCTTGTACTATTTTGATTTTACGAAGCCAATATCTGTGGCAAGGTTTGCTTTTTCTCTTGGGTGGAGATTTTGTAAGGTCAAATATTTCCCCAGAGTTAGCAAGAAATGCTGGTCCCTTTAGTTTGTGGACGAAGGACTCGAAACGACAATTTTTTGTTTGAATTTTCTAGGACTTTTTTCTTTTGGAAAATATAAAGAGTAACGTATGTTTTTTCTGTTCGTTTTATTCGGACTAGAATTGGTTTGAAAGATAGAAAGGAATAAAAGTCTTTTTTGTAAAGACATCATCTTTCACCTGGCTCATTCATTTTTAACTATATGCCACATCGCCGATGAAGATAAACTTAAATTGATTGTAATATATTAGAAAAATTTCGGTTTCACTTGTACTTTTATAATATCGATTATGTATTTTGATTAAACAGTAAAAATTTTATCTTAATTTTCCAAATGTGTTCTTTTCTTTCAATAAGATACTGAATATTATTTATCATAAACTATGTAGTATTGTTAATGATAAATAAACAAGATAAAACACGAAAATGTGTGTGTGCATAAAACACTTACAATAAATAATATATCAAATGATATCAATTTTTCACAAATTCCTTAAAACAATTTTAAGGCTTTTAATATAGAAGTAACTTTAGTTAGACGGCTTTATGAAATGAAGTTTTGGGTATTAAAAGTGAAAAACGTCTTGCCATGGTAAATAGATAATGAAATTAAAATTCCTTTGAAACAATCCTCACGTATTATTTAATTATGATTTACAAATTAAATTAAATAATAAGATTTATTATTAATGAAATATTTGTGATGAATATCTGCCTTATTTCTTTTGTGTAACTAGAAATACAATACGAAATCGAGAACACTAAATTATTTAAATTATTTTTAACAAGTATTTTTTTTTGCTCTATTGATCAAGATTTTATTATATCGTGGTTTATCAAATGTACAGATTTACTAATACGTTTCTCAATCCCTTTTTTGAAAATAAATTGGATTAATTACATATGATTCTTTCATTTATCAATAAGAGCTCCTTTTAACGTTTTTTTTTAAATGTTAAAAGCTTCAATACGAAAACTTGCAATTACAATTTAAATTGTTTTACTTGTTTTTAAATAGAATTGAATTTTTTGAAAAGTTCTGAATATATCTTAAAACAAATATACTTTCTTATTTATCATTATTTGAACTAAGAATACCAAAGGAAGCATTTATTTGCATTCAATATTCATGTTGGCTTGTCACTTTTCTAATTCTTATTGATCACTAGAAGAATTTTTTTTAATATTCAGTTTATCCAATCAATGAAAACTTCAAAATATTTTTTTTAATATTTGTATTTCTTGCATGCTAAAAAGAATAATAATTGATTTGATTTTTATTTCGCTCTGCGTCTTTCTTTGTGAAAATCTAAATTTTTATTTTATTTTATTTATTTGTCATTGTGTTCTCTAACAGCATATATACATCAGCATTTCTACACAAGTCACACCTATATATGATGGTAATGAGAATTCTCCAATATCCATTTCGTTTCAGGAAATATTAATCATGTAAAACAGCACCATTAAAATAATAAGTATATTAATTTCTTAAATCAATTGAATATATTTTTGTTTGTAAATTATAATTAAAAATCTTAATTTCCTAACTTAGTATATTTGTTTATTTATAAATTTCACTCAGAGCTTCTAATATTAATTAACTTGTTCTTATGTTTTTAGTTAAACAGCCGTTATGCACATTTACAATAAATGAGTGCGATTATATTTGATAAGATAGTTTACTTAATCATTCTTACTTTTAGTAAATTTTACAAACTAAATAGAATGTAAATATTACTTTTAGTAAATTTTTGCAAAATTTACAAACTTAATATACTTGCAACAACAAAAAACAAATGTATTTGGAATGTTTGTAAATCAAGAAAATTTACTAAAATATTGAACACGAAAAATTTCAGGTATTCAAAATTATTTATCAACCGATTATTATTTTTTTTCCAACGGCGGGCACACTTGCGTGACGAACCCTATGCCACAACAAGGCCAGTAACTGCTACTCATTTGTCGTTACCCAGTGGGCACCTGTGAACCAAGTCACGGAGGCGAGTAGCGTTGCCCGCGTCATACCAACACAAACCCATTTATAGGGTGGGCCACATTCATACATCATCACGGAAGAAAGGACAGAGAAGGAAAGAAACATATCCATGCACGAACCTGGATTCGAACCCGGGACCCACAGCTCTGTAGTCAGGAACGCTAACCACTCAGCCAATCAGTCGGCTCAACCGATTATTGAACGAACTGAAAATGTGGTACAAGTGAATTTATAAGAATGAAGGAAGTTGTTTAATGAAGAGAATTGAAATTCATAAAAATGATTTAATTCTATAACTTTGCACACAGGGAACTTCCTTATTTAAAAAAAAATGAAATGGTAAGAAATTATCTATTTGTATAAATTTATTAATGAAATAAATGCATCACTATTTAACTTCATAACAACTTTTTATAATTAAATGTAATTTTCATATTTGGTAATTTGTGTTAGAAAATAATGCTTCAAAGTAATGTTAGAAAATAATGCTTCAAATTTCAATATTAAAAATATTTTTGTCTAATTATTGTTAATATAACTATATTTACGGCAAAAATATAGTTTTTCTTTCAATTTTATTAATTTTTAAGGCTAAAATGGCAAATAAATAATTGACACCATTAATATCATTAATACCATAAAATATACCATTCTGTATTGCAATGACAGTAAAATAAAAATAAGAGATACTAAAGTACTTTGGGTTTTTTGAAACACACCTAGAAACCAAGTAAGTAGAAAACTAATTGACGTAGTATCTCGCGAACACAACTCTTTACCATCCACCGAATTGAATCGTCGCCAACAAGCACACGCTGTGAGATAATTGATAACCACACCTTCTACTTTGTGATCATAATCTGGGGAGAGGACGCGCGTTGGCGAAGAGATTGCAGCTAGATAATTCGCCAAAGCCTTCTGCAAGTTTCGTAGTGGTGAGGTAGCGCAAAACGTGATATTGGGAAGCTTTCATATAATTTAGATGAAATCTCTTTCCACGAAATCCTTACAACATCTTGGGATTCCATCAAAACCATTTTGGTGCCTTGCAAAGACGTATCGATTGGGAACGTGCCCATTCCTGTCTTTCTCTCTCCTGATGCTCGTATACATTACATGCCGTTGGATTTATGTAATTTGAAGGTTCTTCTAAGACTTCCCAAATATATCTTGCCTCAATTTTCCAATTATAAGAATCTAATTCTATTATAAATCAATTGTGCGCATTTCGTACATATAAAGCCAACAATCAATTTGATTTTCAAGGACCAATTAAGAATTTTGCATTATTATTAGATATAATTATAAACAATCATTGATTATATATATATATATATATATATATATATATATATATATATATATATATATATATATATATATATATATATATATATATATATATACATACATATATATATATTATATATATATATATATATATATATATATATATATATATATATATATATATATATATATACATATATATATATATATATATATATATATATATATATATATATATATATATATATATATATATATATATATATATATATATATATATATATATATATATATATATATATATATATATATATATATATATATATATATATATATATATATATATATATATATATATATATACATATATATATATATATATATATATATATATATATATATATATATATATATATATATATATATATATATATATATATATATATATATATATATATATATATATATATATATATATATATATATATATATATATATATATATATATATATATATATATATATATATATATATATATATATATATATATATATATATATATATATATATATATATATATATATATATATATATATATATATATATATATATATATATATATATATTAATCCTGATCGTCAGATATTAATATAATAATTTACTCTCATTAGTTATTTCATATTATTCAATTTCTTTGAATTCAAAAAGCAGGACTAATTAAAATTTAAAGTCATCATTATGAGCTAATACATTCCCTATTTTTTTATTTTCGATAAATTTCTTTTTAAAAATATTTGAAAAATATTTGAAAAAATTTGAGACTGTTAATGTTAGATTAATTATTTCAGTTATGAAATGTGAATTTCTATGTTGTGGAAACTAAAATTTCATATCTGAAATAATTAATCTAAAATTAAAATAGAAATTATATATTTATCAATTTTTCGACATTCGACAGAAAAGGAATTTATTTTTAGTCTTTACGTTATTGAAATTTTGAAATACAATAATGGTGTGTTATCAATAAATAAATCTCTTTCAAGCACTTTTCTGAGATTTACTTAAAATCCAAACCGGAACTATTAATTGTCTAAATTGAATTGATTTTTAAATAAATTTCTTAATGATTTAAAATAATCATGTAGATATTTTTATAAAATATAATAATTAGCAACGTTAATATAATTAAATGGATTAACTATTTTCTTCTAAAAAATTTTAATTATGGTTGTAAAACATTAAATGATCATAATATATAGTTAGTTTAAATTTTAAATGTTAGAAATAATTAAAAATTACTATTAAAATGTATTGCAAAACATAATTAACTCATACTAATATAACAAATTAATGTTCTTCACTTAATTTTGTATATTGTAATAATAAAACAATTATTATATTCAAACAAACTTTATTTAGTTCTTTTCAATAAATAATACTTAAAATGAAGAATTTTTTGCCACGTTATACATAACTTTATTTTTGATAATTCACTTTAAGAATTATCATAAATATAGTTAAAATAAAATGAAATGTCTATTAAAAGAAAAATATCTCACAAAACACAATTCGAAATAAAAAATATAAATTTGTATAATGCTTCAAAATAAAAATAATCTATAAGCCGTTATTCAAATATTTGGAGCAGCTTTTTTTACATCATTTGGAAATTAATTTCTTTCAGAGTATTTGATATTATTTATTTTAAATATGGCTTAAGCTATGTGAAAATAAATATTTTAAATAAACAAGAAGCACAAATGGTAAAAATAAATTCGTTATTCATCAAAAATGAAGAATTTGAAATAAAATTAAATATCGGACCAATTATTGAAGTATTCATAAAATATTTCAAATGTTGTCCAACAAAATGATCATAGAATAGTTATCAAAAAGAATACATCCTGTTATTCATTTTTATGAAATGCAATTTACAAGCTATTTCAAGTCCATTTTCATGATTTCAGAATCTAAAAAGTTATTTTAACTACGAGCTCAATTACATTTATAAAATATTCTTACCAATTACAATTATTAAAGAAAACTTTAATTTAAGATTGTGCAGAAAAATTTTGAACTCAAAACTTCATTTTAAAAATAATATTTTTAATTTGGCCAAACGATTGCTGAGTGGTTAGCGTTCCTGACTCCTGAGCTGTGGGTCCCGGGTTCGAATCCCGGTTTGGGCATGGATGCTTCTTTCCCTCTGTGTTCTTTCTTCTGTGATGTATGAATGTGGCCCACCCTATAAACGGGTTTGTGGTGGTATGACGCGGGTAACGCTACTCGCCTCCGTGACTTGGTACACAAGTGCCCGCTGGGTATTGATAAATGAGTAGCAGTTTCTGGCCTTGTTGTAGCAAAGGGTTCGTCACCCAACTGTGCCCGCCGTTGGAAAAAAATTTTTTTTATTTGACACTATTTGCTCTCATTTGGGTGACTAACATTTTTTATGCAAATAAAATATTTCATATATAATTCTAAGCCATATCTTGTCATATCTGATTGAAAAAATAATTATACAATGACTAGGAAATTAGCATAACATAGTAGACATCCTAACAAAATTAATTTGCTGCAAACCATTTGAAAATTCCTCGTATTCTGTTTCTTTCATATAATTTACTGAATTTATATTTACAAGAAAAGAAACCAAAACCCAACTGTTAAGCATCCACATTAACAGATGAGAAAAATCATAATTAATCTTTCATTATTTAGCTGTGGATGGATTTGATTCTTGGATATGTCATTCGCATGAGGATTATTTTATCATTTATCTACCAAGAACAACATTAAGAGACTATAAATTCATTATGGAAAATAATAATGTAATTTCATAAGCAGTTTAAAATTTATATATATATATATATATATATATATATATATATATATATATATATATATATATATATATATATATATATGCATAATAATTTGTGTTGTGTGTGTGTATGTATATATATTTCTCAGAAAAATACATTTTTCTGATAAAATTAGCAAAGTTATCATTGATGCTCAGTTCTTGTTGTCTTAATACATGTTCACTTCATTAATTAATCTCAAATTATGATTTAATATATCAGTTATATTTTAAGTATTGAGTTGTTAATCATTTGTTGAGTGAATATTGCTGGACAAAAATAATAAAACTTCAAAAAATTCATTCATACATATTTTAAATAATGTGTCAGTCCCACTAAAATATAAAAGTACTGGAGTTTTTTCTATTGAATGAAACGAGTCGAAAATGAATTTTATTGCTATCTTATATTCATTGTTAAGAAAATTTGTTCAGAATAATAGAAAGAAATTGAGTATATATATATATATATATATATATATATATATATATATATATATATATATATATATATATATATATATATATATATATATATATATATATATATATATATATATATATATATATATAATATATATATATATATATATATATATATATATATATATATATATATATATATATATATATATATATATATATATACATACGAGAGATAACTTTCAATGTTCTATCTTTGTTCAAGATTTTAATTAATATGTTACGTTGATCATATATAGATGCTATATATATTTTCAAACTTGTATTGAGTTCGTTTTAAAAAATTTGTTTTTATTGCGTCGGCATTGAACTATCTGTATGCAATAATTAATCAGCTGACTGAATAAGTTCAACAGAATTTCATTTGCCAAATAAAATGCAATACTATTATTCTTATTCACTTGTTTATGTATGAAATGGGTCATGTCGTCATGATCCAAGTCATTTCGGAACTAATCCTGTCCGATTCATGTTTGACTTTCAACTCGGACACGGTTGTTTAGAAATGACATTAATTTGTATATTCTTGTTCATTTAATGTTCATCAGCAAAAAGTGCTGAAAGGGAGACAAACTAATCATGATAATCTGGTGATGGAGGAATCAAAATAAAAAGTCGCTTTATTTTGAAACTGCACAGTACTTCCATGCTTTTTAAATCATATTCTGACTCAACCAATTCCCATTAATAATTGATGCGTTTCACGGTTTCAGCAATGGCTTTGAATGCCCTTAAACGAGAAGTATTGAACTGGCATTCCTCTTGACAGCTGCATCAATTGAGTGGTGAGGTTTCTCCATAGTTTATTTTCGGATTTTAAACATTCCAATTGCATTTTGCACACGTGCCTCTATGGTTATTGATACATAAATAAAAGAATACCTTTTCTATTTTTAAACTTTAACCGTTTACTAACCACCCATTTCCTTACGATATAGCCATGATAACAATAATATGAAAAAAAAAATTAAACACTGACACCATTTAACAGCTAAAATCAGTCGTGATTCATTTGAACTTTTATGGAAGCATTTTTTTAAACACTCAACTATATAATTACAATTCTCAAAAGGAAAAAAAACCAGTCAATTCATCCAAATTACCCGCTATGATAAATATATATACAAAAATAAGTAAAAGCGTGCAAATCACCTGTCTTCCATTGCTTAACACAAGCTAATTTAGCCCACCTTTTACTTCAATAAATAATATTGTCACTCGATTAAGTTAAGTTTTTATAGGGATCAGATTTACTGTACGGTCATCTTTGGCGCGTTTTTTTTGGCTCCAAATTTGGTGAATATTTTTACTGAAAACCCGGCAAACTAGTATTTTGGCAAACCTATTTGTCATTAATTTCTCATGAATATTTACCGATTTAAATTCATTAAAATAAAATTTATTCAAAAAGTTTTATGGATAATTTATTATATCAACTTTATTATTTTACCATTGATGTTTGAAATCAATAACAATTTCATTTTTGTTAATTTTGAAAAATTAATTGGGCATATTGTTAGATACCAACAATGTATGAAATATTCGTTACTATTTCAGGCATTGTTTCCTCCTGCCGTTTTTCCCGATCGGAAATTCGTCACACGGTCACCCTTGGCGACTTTTTGAAAATTTCGCCAAGGGTGACCGAACGATAAAATTTTACCTTATATAGTAAACTTTTAACTCAATTTAGTGATTAGATAAAATTTGTGTGAAAAAAAATAGTTTCTTCTTAATAAAAATAACAACTTAGACCAATACAGATCATGTTGCTCTAAATATTTATAGTCATTGTTACATATTACGTATTAGGTTATATATTGTATAAAAATTTTCAAGCATTGTTCGTAATATCATACGTGTTATAAGAACTTACATTTCTAAGTAATTACTTGAAGACTGAAATCCAGTTGCAGTGCATAACTCTGCTTTAAAGATAGTTGAACAGATTTAGCTTTAAATTCAGTTACTAAATTGCATAACAAAATCGAGTTGAAGTATATCGTTGATTAGGAACTGAATTTGATTCAATATTTTCAGAAATTACTCTTTGACTGTTTTCGGCAACTCATCCAATATTTAATCGAGCAATATTCTTTTATAAGATAAATATGTTAAATTTCCTGAAAGCTTTAGTTCTATTTTAAAAAACAAAATGAAATTTCTCTTAAATTTATAGTTTTTGTAAAATATTATTGTTTTGCTTTGTTTCAGTCACTAAACATATTCGGATATAGAATTTTTCCATCAATAATTTTAAAAAAATAAAAAATATTAAAATGTTTCGTTATGAATAAATGTATGATATTTATTTAATTGCAGTGAATTTTAAATTTTGCTGAAATATTTTCATAAAATAAAATTAATGATTGCTGTTTTTATTTCATAAAATAAAATAAGCAGACATTTATTCTGTTATATGAAAATATTTTAGCTTTCTACTTGTATTTTCATTACAGTTTAAGGGCAATCTATATTTTTGTTTGAGTGTAATCGACAAATTTTTGATAAATTAATTCTGAGAAATCCTAGAAGTTGATTAATCAAAAAAATGTATTTCGTTATAAAGTCCAATTAGTTCCTATTTACGTTTTTATATAATATGAATATCTCTCCTTTTAATTTTTGCTTTTCCTTTTCATTTCTCATTTATATTAAATAGATCTTCTAAAAATAATACATTTCCTCAACTTTCTTTTTACTTTGACACAATAGCTATCATTTTATAATTTCACAATTTCCTCGATATTTGTAAGCTACTGACGACATCTAATGTTCGCATTATAAAAGATTCTAAATTTTACTGCATCCACATTATAACAACAGATGGCAGCACCAAATTTTCACGCAAACAAAAACGTAAGTTTAACATAAAAAATTATACGTTTTGTCTATGCTTTTTAATTACTAAATTATAACATGTGCTTATCAATATATACATGATATATTTTAACTTACTGATTTTGCTTCTAATATGCATCGCAACTTAGTATATAAGCCAAACTTGATTCGCAAAATATATGACTTTAAACATTTAACTATCAAAATAATGATGCATTCAAGTGAATAAAAATAATATTTCCGTTACGACGTAAAATTAAGTCTCAAAACTTTTGATGACAGCATGTACTTAGAACATGTTAGCAAATATTTAGAAATATTACCAAATCTATACACGTATATAATTTTATATTTGTAAGAATAACATTTATATCAAAAGTTGTACGAGTAAAAAATGGGCATATTTTCAATAAGTTAAAAGGAAAAAGAATAACTTCGTTTGTAAATATTACAAACGGAATATGTTTCCATAATGTAATGTCCCAAAATGCACTAATTGTTATTTAAAAAAAAGAACACATTTTTCAATTTTTTAAAATTTGCTTCAGCTACTCTAAAATTGTTACGAACGGATCTCAACAATTTTACACTTTAAAAAATAAAAATTAATGAAAAGAATAACTGCAAAATTCTAAAATGAATTTGAAAGAAACTTACAAAAATATTTTTTAACAATTTATTTTTTTTAAACATTAAAAAATTTTATTTAAAGAATTTTATGTATTTATTTTTATTAAATGAGAGAGACACCTGCTGGAAAATATATTTCTAAATTTTAATACTACAAAATTTAATCGGTATAATAAATTTCTACATAACCATATTAAAGCATTTTAAAGTGGATTTCGTTTTTTCGCAGTGTAGTCAAAATAGTGTTAATAAGAAAAATTAATATTTTTAAAAGTATTTTTGACATTCTTTACATTAAAATAATTCTGGCTTTCAATTTGCGTCTCGTAGTCCATGTTGAGACTAAATTTTACATGTGTGGTGAGATTCAAATCATTGTCAGCATAAATGATAGACAAGTATTAAATGGAGACACGTGATAATACTATCATCTAAAAAAGGAAATTATTGTTTTTATTAAAATTTTTTAATTAAATGGAACACACTAAATACACACTTGTGAAAGCTATTTATTTTTACACAACTTCATTGATGTTAATATATTTATTAGAAAAACTGGCAAAAATTAAATTTTTAAGCGAATTTCTTTTTATTATTTTTATTAGTTTTTAATAATTTCTCTTAATTTTATTTCCTTAGCTACCACAATTTTTTTTTGGAAAAAATTATAATTGTTAACATATTTTGGACAATTGACTGCAAATTAAGCCAACTGTTCTACTTTCTGTGTAAAGCAATTCTAATTTGTTAGAATTTTAGGACACGCTGCTTTTTTAAATCAAAATTGATGCTTAGAAACTTGTTATCTAATTAAGGAATTTTACAATGAAGCATGATTCAATTAAAGCATACTATCGAATTATTGAAAAATACGACCTTCTAATTTATAACGACAAATTTCTTGTATAGATGGCAGCAGCTGCAGTTTTCTGGTACACGAGATGTTTTAAATTTGTCATTAAATTATTTTCTTTCTCAGAAATAATATCTCAAGCATATTCTCTTAAACTTGTGCTTTCAAAAATAATTTTTCTAAACTGGAAAATAAAATTCTGTTGTATATATTTAAAAATAAACATTGTTAAATTTTATACTTTGTATTACAAAAAAGAGCTAAAGAGAAATTTATTTTCTAAAAGTATTTAGTAAATTTTCTTATAAAGTTATTCTGAGAACTGGACAAATTTCCGTCTTTTCCTTTATGATTTAAGACTATAAAATGTAACTAATAAGAAATTACTTTTATATATTATATTAATTTGATTTATTTATATTCTTGCTGTAAAATATTTACTTTCATTCTTTTTATTTATTTATGCATTTTTGCCATATTTTGTTAAATTCAGAATGTTTAAAATAAATACGAGGATATAATATTTTATGTAATTATAATTAAGGTACAAAAAGGTAGGTTGGGTTTTATACACATCAGAATTCTGAAACGATTTTAACGTATTTTCTGCCAGAATTAAATGCTGTGGTAATACATTTAGACGATCGTTTTTACGAACCTTTAATTTACAAACAATTAAATTTTTTCGAATGAGTGGCTCGTCTCTTCTTTTTGTTCCCGTCATGCCTTTGATTATTGTTCCCTGATACCACGATAATTTTAACTCCCATTTGCGAACTAAAAAACTGACCGATGGCTGAGTGGTCAGCCCTCCTGACTCCTGAGGTGTGGGTCCTGGGTTCGAATCCCGGTTCGGGCATGGATGTTACTTTCTTTCTCTGTCCTTTCTTCTGTGATATTGTATGCATGTGGCCCGCCCTGTGAACGGGTTTGTGGTGGTATGGCTAGGGGAAACGCTACTCGCCTCCGTGACTTGGTTCACAGGTGCCCGCTGGGTAACGACACATGAGTAGCAGTTTCTGGCCCTGTTGTGGCATAGGGTTCGTCACCCAAGTGCGCCCGCCGTTGGAAAAAAATTTACGAACTAAAATTTTGAATAATCACTTTTTTACGAATTTTCTATTGTGACAAATAGTTTTCTTTTCTCTTTTATTTTTGTGATCTAATGATTTTTTTTAATTTTTTATATTTGAATTTTTTTTATTTAGTGCTTGAGAACCTGATTCCTTCTTGAAGAACGAAGGATCCGAGCAAGCACTACAGAGATTGTGAGAACAATAGCCAGAGACACAATGATATAAAACATTTGTTGTTGTTGTTTCTTATGACACTTGGGCAAGCCAAGCTCGCTGTGCCTCCACTATGCGAATTTAAGTCAATGGGGAGCGTCTTTCGTTTTAATCAGAACACCATGAAGGTGAAAGTACGACTTTGCTCTACACACATGCCATAGGAACCCGTTTATAGGGTAGGCAACCATTCACACCTCATTTATACAAGGAAAGGACTAAGGCAGGATAGATAGAGAGAGAAAGTACATCCATGCCCGAACTGGGATTCCAGCCCAGGATCTCCCTATCCTTAGTCAGGCACTCTGACCACGACAAGTTGGGTGGCACTTAAACTATTTATTTTATAAATATAATGTTTTTGTCCATTGTGTAAAGTTTTCTTTGGTGAACCATACCAAACAATTAGAAATTTCTTACAATATAATTTTATTAATCATTTTGTAAATACTTTTTCTTATTATTAAAGTTAAAATCTAAAGTTTAGAAAGAAATTTCATTGAATGTAAATGTTATGCTTTTTGTGAATAATATTTTTTTAAAATTTAAATCTTTAATTTTTTTCAAAATTTTATGTTTTAATAAATATTTTTATAGTGAACAAAGATTAATTCCATCCTCTTGCTTCCTAATTAGAATTAGGACATTTAAAATCCCTCTACTAAAAAGGCAACCTGCGATTGAGTTTTTAAAATAATCAAACAAGAAGTTTCTTTCGGATTAATAAATAACTCGCAGTTTAAGTAACATGAAAAAACATTCATTTCTTAAGCCACGTTTTGCTTGAAACAAAAAGTACACGACAAAAATTGGATTAATAATCAATGCATAAAATACAATATGAAAATATAATTTTTCAACCCATAACATTCTGTAAAATAATAAAATCAAAGACAACTAAAAAAGACAAAAAGAGGCCACTGGTGTAACCATTACATGATCACAGATAAAAAGAATATCTTAAGAATTTAATTCCGCAGAAGGGGTAAGATTCATTAATTTGGTAGAAATATAACGCTGCATTTTACCATTGTTTTTAATGAAAGTAAACAAACTTAAAATATTTACCACATTCATCAAATTAGAGGACATTAGTTCCCTGATATTCTTACATCATGTTACGAAGCTATAAGTAAGGAAAACATTCTTGCAGAAAAACTTTTTCTTGTAAGTAGGGACAAAAAAATGGCATTTTGTAACCTTCTCGATTTGATCCCGTATTGTTGACGAAGCGTGTCCCTACACAAGCGCTTGATCTTAAGACTTGACTTAAGGTCAAGTATCTCGATCAACTTCTGCAATGATGGCTGACCAAGTCCAAGTTTGTCCGGAATATTTTCTTCTATATCCCATGTCTCTTTTTACCTAACCTTTCAGAAATTTATATATATATATATATATATATATATATATATATATATATATATATATATATATATATATATATATGTGTGTGTGTGTGTGTGTGTGTGTGTGTGTGTGTGTGTGTGTGTGTGTAAGCACGTTGGCTTTGTGGCAGCGTTTCACGTTCCCATGACACAGGTCCGAGGTTCAATCCTCGGGCTGGGCAAGGGTTACTCAGCCTTTCATCCCTTCAGTGGGTCGATTAACTGAGTAAAAAACTTTTATTAATTTTGAATTTTTCACATACAATTTTATATTTTCAAAAAAAAATGTTTGGAGCATATAAAGTCCATTGTTATGGATGTCAAAATAATTTTAAAAAAATCATAATTATATTTTAAAATATATTCAAAGAAGTTAATTGTAAGATATTCACGAACCATTACAAATTATCCAAGGGAATTCTCACAAATTATTCGGATACTTGTTAGAATACTTCCAGTAATTTCTCTACAGCAAATGAATTAAATTTCTGAAATCAAAATAATTTCTTGTAAATTGTTCAGGCTTTTTTCTGTAAAAATTCCTATTAATACAACTGATGTTGTTTGAAGAAATTTACAGGAAATATACATATTTGCTTAGTTGTAAATTTGCTTAATTGTAACCATAAGATCTTATTTCTTCCGAAAAACATATGTTTCACATAAGAGAATTTGGTTTATTTATTTTAACGGTCTCTAGTTTCATAATCTCCAAATATTCCGAATTTGCTTAAAAAATCCGAGTACTTCATGTAACCTTGATTGACCTCAAAATTTGAAGTTTAATTAACATTTGTCGAGGGATAATTCACATTGTTCATATTAGGAATCAAAACTCATTCATTTCAAATAACCACCAAAGTTAACACTTTAATAAATTCATTACATCAAGCTGTTTTTTTTGCGCTTACTAACGAATCTTTGACAAGTGGCAACAGATGGATATTCTTGAATAATGAAGGTGGACTTTTATCTCGCGAGTGAAGAAGAGGCAGTCGACATCGGGTTGGCTTCTCAGCGAAATGTCCCCGGAAGATAAGAGGATAAAAAGGATCGCATGATTCTCTTCAGCTACATCACCATGGCAACTAGATTAAATCTCTCTTTTCTGATCCCACTCTTTCTCAAAAAGTAGCGAGATGCTTATGATCCGCATTCGATTCAGGCTTCGTTCCTTCCGAGCTCCATTTCTTCTTCATTCCACGCGAGTTTGTGTGAATCGTTTTTTGCTTGCTTATTGTATCTGCATTCCAAAAGTGTTCCGCGACGAGGGATTGCTAACGAATATCTGTTTCATTTCGGCTGAAATAAATAAAAAAGTAGTTGAGAAGCTCGACTGCAATGAAATCGAAAATCAAATTCATGATTCAGATTTATATACTTAGTTATTTACATTGTCGCAGTTTATCTTTTATTTCAAAAAACGACGAATTTCTTAGTGAAGATTGTAAGGGAAATTATTACTGACGTAAATATTTCAAAATTAAAAACTAAACTCCATGGCACGACAGCCCATGGGGGCCAAGGCCTACAGTGCCCATAAGTGTTTTCATGACCGAGGGCCCTTGGGTGCGAAGCATATGTCCCAGTTAGGTGGTCAGCTTAACGTAAGACCCCCAGTGTTTAGTTCCCAAGCATGCTTGGTACTCAGTGAATCGACCCACTGAAGGGATGAAAGGCTGAGTCAACCTTGCCCAGCCCGAGGATCGAACCTCAGACCTGTGTCATGGGAGCGTGAAACGCTGCCACTAAGCCACCGGGCTTCAAAATTAAAAAACAAAGTTAAAATTAAGAAATGTTTTATTTTCTAGGATGAATCTGTTATGAGCTTTAAAAAAGAATTCATTCTCCAAGTCAAATAAATGATAATCGCTTAAATATAAATGCCATTTCACATATGCCATTTCACACCCCTGTAGCATGAAATTCTTCTACACTTTACTGAAAAATGAAGCTATTAATCCAGTTTTGCTAACACCAAATTATTGCTAATTCATGTTTTTAGAAATATGAATCATTAGATTTTGAGGTTAAGTATCCCGAAATGGAACAATATTTCATAACTTTTTTGAAACACCCCTACAATTTTTTCTTATACAACCCCCCCACACACACGCAAGGTAATTGTTTTCATAACCAGATACAAATGCCTGAATATTATAAGAAACAGAGGTACTTACGTATTAGCATCACCGCATCTAATTTTGTTCCAAATCTTAAGTAGAATTAGCGCGTAATCTATAATTTGATCATTTTTTTCTACTTTTGAAAAATTAACTTATAATTCTGAAATGAAATTTTCAAATTATAGGAATTTTTTTTTATTTCCGTTCAACTTAAAAAGACGTGGTGACGCTAATTCGTAAGTACCCAGAATGCATTGCGTCTAAAAATTATGAAATATTGTATGTACAATAAAGTTGAACTAGAGTATTTTTGTACTACACACAAATCTAATTGACCACTGAATGGTGAACTCTCTCTTGTCATCAGTTCTGCTATACTTGGGTTCGATTTCCACCTAGGGCATAAATAAACTCTGCGGGTCAGAATCCACAATAAATTGTAAGTCACTGACTTTAAAATGACTACCAATTTTATTTCTATTCAAAAACCATTTTTAATTTAAAGTTTTTTTTTTATATATTTGACAAGGTTATTTTTTTATTATTGACCAAATTACTTTTTGTCGTTAATCAAAATTTAACATTTTTAAATTTATTACTAGAAAAAAATTAAATTTGTTACATCACAAAATGTATTCCAAAGTCTATTTACATTGTAATTTACAATTAAAAAGTAAGAAACATTTTAGATAATGAGTACCTATAAAATGTTTGTCAGGTTAATGCATGGGCTCCCAAACTTTTTTTTTCTCGTGGACCACTTTCAAAGTTTTACTATTTTCGATAGACCCCCTGCTGCTAACAAAAAGTACCTAGGTACTAACAAAAACGACTTACACAAAAAAGCACCAAGGTACCTAAAGTTTAATCTTCCCTGCCTTTTTGTTCTTTTTTATGGAAGTTTAGTATAATCTCTAGTATTTATAATTTTTACTACATAATTACGTACTACACTCAAGTAGTAAAACAGATATAAAATGATTGCTAAATTACAATATACAGTAAAAATATGCATAACAAATAGGCAGATACTAATTTTTTCTGGCTCTGCAAGCATTGACATCGATTCACTCACAGTCGCACTTTTATGTTTAAAATCCTGGAAATAAGTGAGTAACGTTTTGTTCTTGGCATTCGTATTTATACTAATGTAGATTGCAAATACAGCGCAAGTCACGTTTCATCCCTCTGCAGGTCTAAACAAGCATCCCGGACGAGCGGCACTTTGCAAGTCTCGACATGTGCTGTACACTTGTACTATTATCTATTGTTCTATTCAATTCTGTGCTTGAACTGAGTCTCGAATATTTTTGAGTACCTACCTAGTGAATGATTTTACCTGCGCACATTAATAGGTAAATCCAAGCCTAAATTTTTGTTCCTTATTATGAATACCAGAAAATGTTTCGTGGACCCCTACTTACAACTTGTGAACCCCTTTTTTCTTTTTACGTCTACGTGGACCCCCGTATGGTCTCCTATGGACCCCTAGGGGTTCACCTGGACCACTTTGGGAACATATGGGCTAATGTATTAAAGATTTATAGTGTAATAAAGATAGAGCTAAATGAGTAACATTGAAGTTGTATAAATTCAGAATGTTTCGTGACCCTTCTCAACGTATAGTCTTATAATGTGTATTCTTCGTCTCAAGAAAATTTAAAAATGGTTGTCAGTTTCATCGGAGGTAAAAGCCAGAATACTGTGGCTATACAACGCTGGCCTTTAGTCATAAATACCCGACTTTTTTCTGTCGGTAAGGCTCTTTCCAAATCTTGTCATGAAAATGTTTTGTCGAGTTATAACAGGTGATTTGGGGCTGAAGAAATTGAAACCAATCCATTTTTATGAGGACAGAACAATTCAGATAATAAAAAAAAGATATTTATTAAATCAAAAATGAATTTATACAACCAATGTAACTAAAAGAAGTAAAGCTATTCAAAAGGGGGAAAATGAATATTGTTAGTGAAATTTTTAAATTGTAAAGAAGTATATTTATTATTCTATATGTAGCTGTCACGTGTTCATTTAAATTTTCATAACTTCGGATATATTTAAAATCAAAATATATCATATAATTCAAAGACATATTTTGTAGGAAGCACTTACTTCACTATGAAAATTCTCTAAGATGAAATATTTGTTTTTAAATTTCTAAAAACTTTTCCTAAATTTATTTAAAAATGAAAAAGTTTCGATCATTCAAAATCAACTCATTTAATTGCAAAGAAAGTTTTTCTTACAAGTTAAGGAAAATATAAAATGATTCAGACTCGAAATCCTTCATTTCAATTTAAATATTTATAAGTCGTTTCTAAAACTATTTATTTGCTTAGTGTATCGGATTTTTCTTCAATGGTAACAAATTAGAGGAAGAAATTGTTTTCATGACTTCGTTTCAGTTCAAATCTACTGACAAAATTTATTTCTCGTTTTATACTTTCTTAAAAGCGGGAGCTAAGTAATCATCGAAGAGACAGAAAGAATTTTTCTGGGAAAAAAAGGACTTAAATTTCGAAGGCATAAAAGAAGATAGATTCCTTTTTCTTCGAGATCAACACCATCTACTCTTTACTTTTTTTTCCGTCGAATCAAAGAATTGAATAAAAGAGCGAATTCTCTTTTTTTATTTTTCAAATTTAATATCCCTTCGAAATTCTGTTGAAAGAAAAATGCATACGGAGATTAATTTCGTGCTGAAATCAGTCGTAGAAATAAATGCTTAAAAAATCGAGAGTTTTTTTCTTTTTAACTCTATTTCCTTTTCTTGTCTGGAAATAGACTTTTCTCATATTTCCAACTACTTTTTTCCACTGCCATACAGCATAAAAAATTAATCGCTTTTTCCCTTAGTTTGAATAATTAATAAGAAAGTAAAAGAATTATTAATTTAAAAAATATATTCTGCTATGATAAATCATAAGCTCGTTAAAAGATTATTCACTTCATCGTATTAATTTACTTCAAGTAATTTATAACCCGCAAAAAAATTTAATCGCATTATTTTTCTGCTTTTATTGTTTAATATATTTCATGAGTTATTTTATATTACAGCATATTTACCTTTTTTTTAATGCTTGTAAGTTTGATAAAATACTTTTATTTGCAACAACAACAGTCTACAAATTGAAATATGCGAGAGAGTGCAAGCTGGTAATAGAGCTTTCTACGCAAATAAAAAGTTATTCAATAATAGATTGATATCAAACAAAACTGCAAATCTATAAAACCCTCATTAGACCCATCGTTACATATGCCGGAGAAACATGGACATTGAATGTCAGGGACTCGGAATATATTAGAATTTTTGAACGTAAAATTTTAAGGAAAATCTATGGACCAAGGCTTGAAAAGGGTGTATGGATCAGAAGAAATAATAAAAAATGAATGCACCTAATGAGAAACAATAACATAGTGAGATACATTAAAGCACAAAGAATACGGTGGCTTGGCCACGTACACCTCAGAGATGAAACAACTATCATAAAAAGGATAACAAAGGGTTCAATAGCAAGAAGAAGGGGAGACCCAGAGAAACATGGATTGATAATGTGGAAAAGGACCTAGAGACCACGAAGATTAAGAATTGGAAAAATTTGGCTCTGAAGCGAGAAAAATTGGAAGGAGGTTGCATTGGAGGCTAAGGCCTGCATAGGGCTGTAACACCAGTTAAGAAGAAGTTTGATAAAATTATAAAATATTTTAATTTCTACTCTTCAAATCGTAAGATAGAAATAATAAAAATGATACTCAGTTCACAATAAGCTTTTAAAAATCTTTTAGCATAAAGTTGAATACTTCTATTTTAAAAACACACGTGAATTTTCCAAATTCAACTTAAGAGTATTAAGTTATTTGTAGAAAAATAAAGTGCGTAGATCCATTCATAAAAAAATTGGTTATTTGAATGAAATATGATGTAGTTATCAGAGTATTTTTAGTCATAGTTTTTATAATATTATATCATTGAGAAAATAACATTTTGCAAAGTGTATTTAAAATATTAAGATACCTGAAAAATGTAGAAAAATATGTGGTTACAGTAAGTATTTTATAAAATAAGCGAAACTATATGTAGTATTGTGCTATATGATTCATGCTTATAGTTTGTAATTAATGAGCTCGATATTAAATCCGACCACTTTTCATTTCGACATTTTGACCACTTTTCCAGCTACATCTCACATGTTTGCCCTTTCTGTCATGTGATCAGTCACACGCAGGAATGCTATGAAGATGTGTCTTTAGATTCTGCTTACAATACCCCCCGTGATGCATTTGGAAATATTTTAAAAATCCCTGATTGCCATATTGCTTTCAACATCATACTTTATGTTGATCTAAAGTGATGATATTTTATGTTAACTGGCCTCACACATCCGTTACTTCTTATTTACAATGTCGATATACATTGGAAAATTATTTCTACTGTTTTAAAAACCGTGGTTATATCGTTTATTCGAGCTCTAAGAAATACTACGATTCAGTCTGATAATCCACGACTACATGTTGCAGATACTTTATGGCTTTTATTTCATACAGAAAATGTTCTATCTCGGTCTACATGCTCTCTAGACTTTTCAACAATGGAATTTGTAAACCTGTCACTAAGGCTTCTGATGAATGGTTGCCTAGCAACTGGCTTGTCTTTGTACACCACATATTGTGGTTGATAAACTATGGCTACCTGATAGAGCAACATATGCCATTGAATCTTAAATTCTTTTATACACCATCAAATCTGCATTGGATTCAATGCCCAAGGGTATAAGCACTGTTAATTTTGACAAAGTTGATTGCTATGGGAATTTTGATTACTTAAAATCTTCCAAACTTCTTTAAAAATTGATCACTTGTTATTTTCAGTATAACATATTTACGCAGTAAATACCTTTTCGTTATTTGTATTTCCTATTCATTTAGTAATTTTAATGCCCAATAGTGTATTTTTAAATTTTATTATTTATAAAAACTTAATATTAATAAATACTTAAATTCTGTCACGAGAATTTAAATTTCGAATGAAAACTGAATTTATTAATGCATATAAATGCCCTATAATTGTAGTTATTATAACTTGAATTATTTAAAATCATAATTTTAAAAAAGTCTCTTGTCACAAAATTCTGATTTAGAATTATACTTGGATTCTTGTATTCAATTATATCTGAAATACATATGAAAGAAATTCCCAGGACCAATAATCCCGCTAAAACTTCTCAACCATTCTTACCGCAAATTGCTACTTGTACAAATCCAATAAGTGCTGAGGGCTCAGCATTTCCCGGAAACAGACGCGTGCGGATTTTGGGATAAAAAGTACTTCGTTTGCTTCTTATTGCTAAGATTAATAGATGCCACTAAATGTATCGAAATCAAACATTTAATATTTATAAGCAATATAATTGTTAAATAAATTATTTATTATCAATCAAATTGAAATTGGGAACACTAATCAAACATAAAAAAATATATGGTCTACCATTAATAGTTTCAAAGTTAATGCTCCAATGGAATCTTACAATTTTTTTTCTAATTAAAAATTACATTATTATATTGGAATGAGAGTATTGTTTCTTATTATTTTATTTTTTGCGATATATAAAAATATTTCTATTATAAGAAAAATTCATAATATTTTATTGTATATTCCTCTTTACATCCCTATATTAAGTTATATAATTAGATTCCTGAGTTAAGTGTCAAGTTATGTAACTAATCTTTACCGGCATTATATTTGCCTTTTTTCATAACTAATTTAACAAAATACTTTAACATTTATATTTTTTCTTTGATTTAAGTAATTTGGATTAGTAATTCTGAACACTTCTTATAATTTTAAGATATCGACAGTTTCTATTTGATTTTTTCAAAGTTTAAGAACATACAGGTACTTTTTTTGAAAGTTAGGATTAACTATTAGAGGTTGTTGTTGGAACCAGTTGAAGAGGCAGAAATATAATTTCTTGATTGAAATTCTAGAAATGTTTGCAGCTAATCAAACAGTTAAACACATATATATATATATATATATATATATATATATATATATATATATATATATATGTGTGTGTGTGTGTGTGTGTGTGTGTGTGTGTGTGTGTGTGTGTGTGTGTGTGTGTGTGTGTGTGTGTGTGTGTGTGTGTGTGTGTGTGTGTGTGTGTGTGTGTGTGTGTTCCACTGATACGGACATCCGAATAATCAGCTTGTTTCGTTACATAACTTTTTACAGGACGGATTCTGCAGTGAACTGCAATTTAAAGGAAGTACACAGAAGTACTTATGAAGAGATACCTGAAGTGAGAATCGAATCCATGACCTATTGAAATGAAAGATAAGCAGAAAGCATTCAGAAGCAAGTTTGGTAAACCATGGGTGAAAATGAAAACCTGATAAAAAAAAAAGTGTAATAAGAATTATTCCAGTCACAGGCTGCCAAATAAAATATTAGGCAATAAATTAGTTTTTCTCACTCCGGAACAATTGCAATAAATAATCTCACTTTACACCATAGAATGACTTTAAGCACCTGGTTGTTGAATATGTTTAAATATTGCACTATATTCAGCGATTGAATCTTAATTATTCCTCCTCAATGCATCCACTGATGCTTAATTTTTAATTCATGATATCTGTGGTATTTTCATCAAATATATATATTTTACAAAAAGAATGGAATAATCGGACGCTACATCTAATAAATACACATTAAGACATTCAACAGGTGCCTTATTGTTATTCACTCTCAATGTTTGAATACTACTGTTTGATTAACATTCTAGAATATTTAAATAAATTCGTCAAGATCATTTACTAATGTCTTCTTCTTACTAATCCCTCTGATCTCAGATCCATGAGGTCGTCTGCTTTTAATTCTGATGGCAGCAAACGATTCATAGCCAGAGGGGGGGGAGCTTCATTGAGTATAAAGTACCTGGAGCACCAAAGGGTTGAAGTCTGACTTTGCTCCTACGCCTGCAGTCTGCAGAACAACAACGCAGCCGCTCCAAATAGGGAGATCTGACGCTGGGGTTTGGATCGGAGTTTTCCTTCTCCTAGGTACCTTTCTTGATCTGGCTCCTACCCAACGGAGACCTGTCCGGCAAGGGAGACCCTGATAGTAGCTAGCTACATCCGGCATTGCTCTCTGGGTTGCTGGAGCACTCAAGCCCACCCACCACGACAAGGTGAAGATATTATCGGGATTTATTAATGTAAAGAGTGTAATGATTATAATTTCCAGTCACTCCAAGTAAAAAAGCAGAAATGCTGAGTGATAGAACAGTCAACTCCTGTTTATTCACTCTCAATGCATCATAATTCTGGTACAGTCAAGAATTCACCTCTAGGATTTAAGGTTTCTCCTTCAGTCCTAAAGAGCTATAAAACCGTCTTCTGCAGGTGTTTTTAACTCGTCTAGAACTGGGTTTGAAGAAGCTTCGGTTTTATATTGATTCAAAAGATGGTGGACCACACTGCGAAACACATTAAGGCACCTAGTCAGTTCTCTTGCGGCATTCCTATTTCATACATACCCGATCGACCACCACCAAAACGAATCGGGAAACGGCTTCTCTAAGTCATTGCAGAACCCCACTGGCTGTTCTCAACGGATCAACTAACAAAAGTAAACATCAATAAAAGTTACAACGTTTAGTTAAATAATCCTTACGTAGTCACGAAATTCTGATGTTTGCATATATTTCTCTTACTCATGTATACCCATTCTTTTCTATTAAAAAAAGTGGTGGCTAGCATTTTTGCATATATATATATGTATATATATATATACATATATATATATATATATATATATATATATATATATATATATATATATATATATATATATATATATATATATATATATATATATATATATATATATATATATACTAGAAATTTTCTTGTCAGTTTTCATGGTGAGCTTCTAAAAAAATGTTGTTTCATAACTTTCAGAAGACAGTATATTTTGCTATGTGGCCGACCGATGGCTGAATGGTTAGCGCTCCTGACTCCTGAGCTGTGGGTCCTGGGTTCGAATCCAGGTTCGGGCATGGATGTTACCTTCTTTCTTTGTTCTCTTTGTGATTCTCTGTCCTTTCTTCTGTGATGATGCATGAATGTGGCCCACCCTATAAACGGGTTTGTGGTGGTATGGCGCGGGTAGTCTACTCACCTCCGTGACTTGGTTCGCAGGTACCTACTGGAAAATGAGTGCCGGGCATCCATCGGGCCGCTGCTGTCAGCCGTCTTGGCCAGCAGCGGCCCGCCGCTATTTGGCCTCGTCGGCTCCGTCAATAAAGTGGTCGTCGTCATTGCTGCTGGGCCGGCAGTACGGTCCGCTGTTGGCCCAACGCTGGGTGGCCAGCAATGCCGTATTGGCCGTGTGTGGTCCGTATAATTGCCAGCACATGCCCGTATACGGTTATCCGTCGGGCCTTTGCAGTTTGGCCGGCAATGGCCGCATTAACCGACGTGGAGCCAATTATAACTTTGATTTTATTTCTACAGATTAAAATGAAATATTTACCCATTTTTTAATTGCTAAGAATTTATATATTGTAAAGTTACTATTGAAATATATTGGAAATGCATTAAATTGAATCTGCTTTGGTTATTTAGAGATGCCGCTCTCTTCCCATATTATTTCTTAAGAAATAATTATATATAAATTAAAACAATTTCAAAAATTTTAATTTTCAACTTTTATTATAATGAGCTTATGAATATTAGTTTATTTTTGTTAAAATTAATTTAAATACATATATATTAATAGTATAACATTAAATATGTTTTTATTTCTTAAGAAATAATTATATATAAATTAAAACAATTTCAAAAATTTGAATTTTCAGCTTTTACTGTAATGAGCTAGTAAATATTAGTTTATTTTTGTATAAATAAATATTTATATTAGATTTGATTCTTTTCTAAAATATTTTTTCTAATAGAATTCATTTATATGTTGATTATAATCATGTTTTACCAATTTGTTAAGATTACTTTTGAATTAGCAGTAATTATTTATTTTTATTCAATAAACATTTTAATATATCTTTGAGAAATTTTCACTTCATTGTTAACAGTTCTGTTGTTAAATTCAGCGGATGAACATATACATAAAATTCTAAGTTAATTATTTTATGATATTTGTTTTATTGTATTTTTGTAAAGCATGCAACACATTTAACTAAACACACATAAACTGAACTTTTTATATTAGATAATTTATATTATATCAATGATATTTTTATTAATGATGGCTCAGAACGAGACAGATCCTGTATAAAATTTTTTTTTATTTACAATCAAAAATCCATTCACATTATTTATTTACAGTATTTTTAATTTAAAAGTTTTCTTCTTTTGTTCCTTCCTCCTTCCCGATCTGGAGCATTTCGAAGCCAATTTCTTACATACTCTTCTATTTTGTGTTGCGAAATGCTAGAATATTCTCTTTGCTGTCGAACACTTACTGAAAATAAAAATCAAATTAAATTAATACAGGTAACATCAATTCAGATTACTTTTTGTAACCTGTAATAAAATAAATTCAGAATTATTTAAAAAAATAATTACAGAAAAGAGAAATCTTTAACAAAGATAATTTTTGTAGTAAATTACTTTTTTTCTGTTTGCTTTATATTTATATATGTTAATAAAATTTTTAAGAACAATACAATTTTTCACTAAGAAATAAATCAAGAATTTCTTGTTTAAATAAATGCTGGAAGTTATCCTTTTATATTGAATTGGTGCATAAGTTTTCACTTTAAATTTCAGTGATCAATATTAATTTTGTATTTTCTCTTAACAATGAAAGAAATATTTTAATATTTGAGCTCCTCCTTATTCGCTTATATTTTGGCACTATTTTCTTCTATTATAACAAGTCTAGGCTCTAAGTATTGTATAAATAGTTCGTTTACCAATAGCAAAAAATTTATGAATATCGGACTAGTTGTTGTTAGTTTTACAAGAACTATGAATTCTAAGAAAAATGTCAATCTACATAGATAGTTTTAAACAAGTGAATTTTTGATATTAAAAAGGTCTTAACATTTAACAAAGTAAAGTATTTTAAGAAAAATAAAATATAATAAATTACCTCTTTATAGAAAACTCATAAATCAGAAGAAAAAAGATAACATTTCTAATATTTGTTTTTGCATATTAAAACACAACGTCAGAAAATGAATTTCCAGTTCTTACTGCAATAAGCTCATAATGAAGTCATCGAAGTGTTACAGTTCATTTTTATTAAAAAATTGAAATAAAAAATGTATTATATTTATTTGTGTATATTATATATAAATGCATGTAATTTGTCATCTTTTACAAATTTATTGCTCAGCAGATTATTTTTTTCACTAGTTATTTTTATTTGTTTTTTTAGTTAATAATGTTTCTATAAGAAATTTTCGATTCTTTGCTAAATTTTTAGTAGGAAAGTATACTTAAAAAACCAAGTAAATGATTATTTCAAAGTGCCATACTTTCGAAGAATAACCTAAAAAAAATATTTTCCCATTTAAAAAACATTTATATTTTAATTTATAACCAACACACAAGCCAATCATTGCAATAGTTAAAGTAACACAGTCATCAATTCAACAGTAAGGGGTTTGATTCTCATCTTAATTGTGAAATTAGTGATGGAGTACACAATTTTTACTGTAGATATTAGCCCTTGCATGCAAAATATACCAAAAAGTGACAATCTATCAACCAGTTAAAATAAATCAAAGAGAATATTGCAATAAAATTGCCAAATAAAGTTGCAAGACTTTAACCTAAAGAAAAATATTTTATTCTTTTTTAAATCAATGACATTTATAATCCCTTACAAAAACAGAAACATCAGAAAATCTATGGATAGTATTCACATTTAAATAGGTATAAGTTTAACCACCAAAATATTTCGTTTTTAGCTACTAAATTTAATTATTTTAATTGATTAAGTTTTTGGAAAATTTAAATACAGATACATTTAAGTACACAAATTATTTAATTTAAAATATAAATTTGAGTTGAAAATATTTTTGGCTTCAATGCACATTTATAAATTACAATTTGGAGAAACTTCATGCATAACACTTATTTTCTAGTATTTAGGTATTATTTCTCAGTATTAATTATTTGAATAAGGAGAATCCAACACAACTATTTTTAAACTTACAATATTTTACAATTAAATTTACAGTCAAAGCAAAACAAGCCAAGCACTTGAATAGGTTGTGAATGCCTATAATAATGTAAATTTTCATTCAGAATTAATAACTCATAAAAAAAATTACTAATACAATCTTTTATGATGGACTCTTTTACTTAATTTTAGTTTTATCTCTTTAAAAAAGGGGGAATGGTTATTAGTAAATTATGTCCACAATAAGCATGCTTGGGAACTAAACACTGGTGTTTTGCGTTATGCTGAGCACCTAATCAGGACATGTGCTTTGCAGCCCAGGAGCTCTTGGTCAGGAAAATAGGCACTGTAGGCCTTGGCCCATGTGGTCTGTCCTGCCAGAGTTTAGTTTTATAGTTTATATTCATATTGATATTTCAATATACATACACATTATAATAAATAACATTAAGTAACAAATGAAAAATCAACATTCATCAATTCTGACAATTCTTTGATTAAAAATAGAGACAAATAATTGGGTTATATGAAAACAATTTCAGTTCAATGACTTAATAAAAATTCTAAACATCTGACTTCAAAAATGCAATGTAATGTTTTAAGCAGAATTTTACATTTTCAAGGTTATAATAGAATGTAATTAATTTATAACATACACTTTGTATTTCATGCTTTTAAAAAATCATTTTGAACTAATAAAAAATGGTTAATAAAATATTCATCAATGATTACCAAATTATTTTTTACACACAACTACAATTACAGATAAGTAAAGTTTATAAAATCATAGTAATTAAAATTAATATTGATGAATTTTAAAACATAAATATAATTTTGAATTATTTATGCAATATTCTATGCAAAATCTTATTAACATGGAAATCTTATTAACATGAAATATTAGCAAAATAGCCATCAATAATAAATATAAGCAATAATTTGTTACTTTACTTTAAAAATATTGTTGTTGTTGTTGCATGCCCCCAAAGGCCAGCAGCGCTAGACCAGGTCCATGACGTTGTACACTCTACAATAATCCAAAACCAGAAGAGGGTCGTCAAACCAAAATCCAAAACCAGAAGAGGGTCGTCAACCAAGTACTGCCTGACAAAAAAATATTACCTATATTTACTAGCTAATAGTATTTATAATTACAATTATTTGTTAATATTATTTACCATTATAATTTTTTGCAAGAATTATATTATTTACAATTATTTGTTAATACAAATAATTAAAAAAATTGTAACACAAAGAAATAAATTATCTGGCTTGTAATTACCAATGATATTGAAAAATATTAAGGAAAAATTATTTGTATTTATGGTTAGATGTGGTCATTGATCGAGACTACATATAACCATAAAATACCTATTAAAGGTCACTTTCCAGTATAATATATTTATACCAAATGTTATTGATAAAAAAAATTTCTATAACAAATTAAAGTTTTGCAAGCAGCCAGAAAAAGGATAAAACATATAAATAAAGAAGACCTAACTATTTCCTTTATGTAATTGGGCAATACTATTTTCTTTTCTAAGTTTTGATCTCATAATCATTTGCAATTCATGTAGCTGGTCCATCATGTAGAACAGTTGTAAAACACATCCAACATGTTAATGAATGATATATTAATTTTAAAATATTAAATGCTTAACTGATAAATAAGATTAAACTTAAATTATATTCTTTCTCTAATAAAATGATTAAATTATTCTCAAGATGGATATCACAAAACTTTACCTCTTTGATAACAAGTGGTGTTTTGAATAATTTCGACCTATATCTGGGCTTTAAGTTTAATCGTTTTATGTTATAAATTACAATAAGAAAAACAACATACAAAATAATGTCAACTATCAAAAATGACTTTAACCTCTGTATTTTCTGTAAAATACACAAATAAAACTCACAACAAAAGAGATATCGAGAAATTAAAAACAGTTAATAAATTTAGAAATTATATATATACATATATGTAAATGTTTGGAGGATTAACCTAATTATGCTTACTATATTAAAACGATAAAATAAAATAAACATGGAGTTTACTAATGCAATATTTTAATTATTTGTTATTATTTAGAAATTGTATAATGAATTTTAAAATTAGAGGTATTTATGAAATCAAAAATAATAAACTTTTTTTTTAACTATTTCTCATATCATACTCATTTTACTTGTATACCTTACTAATTTACTGTTTAAAATTATGTTTAAGTTCTTTATTTAACTTCAATTCCTTGAAGAGAAAAATCAAAAGTAAATAAAAATAATTCAATCTGACAATATTATATATAGGACAATATTATCATAATCAGACTTTGTAAATCGGTAAAGGAAAAAAAATTATGTTTTAATTGTATGTTTATGTGTGTATATATATAAGATTAGATATATCATTTACCCATTATCCGGTCGACTATTTACTATAACAGTAAAACCATTTACATTACTACAAAAGAATCAAGAGATCAAAATGTCAAAAGTATCATCAAATGCTTGAAATGTTAATCACTTTCTCCAAAATATAAAGGAACAAATATTCTAGTTAACTTATATTTTCATTAAAACAAATTGAAATTACTGTTAATTCATACTTCAATTTTTCCATCATAAATAAAAACATAAAATATGGTTTAAATATAATAATGTAAACACAAGAGTAACTACTAAGCTGTTACATCTGACAGCATTCTTTACATGGAAATAGTTAACATGCTACACAACTAATTTATATAATAAAAGTTGTTCCATATGAACATTTTTCATATGTGTTAATATTAATTTTCCAACCACATAATTCTAGATGTTTTTTTTATTAATTTGTGGCAATTAATCTGTCAGATTCCTATAGAAATTTTAAAATTTACTATTTTCAAGTTTATACAATTTTTCGAGTTTTAGATGCAATAATATTTCGCTAAGAAATCCACAATGATTTTAATGGTTGACAGGATTATACATAAAAACCAGGTAATATATGCAATAAAATATTTTGTAATATTATGCATTGTACAATTTTTCATTCCTTAAAACAGATCTTTGAGGAGTATACAAAATTTAAAACCACGAATCCTTATAAGACAAAATATTTCGGTCAGTAAAAATTGACTTAAAAATAATAGTAAATAAGAAAGCCTTTTAAAAATAAAATAATTAAAGTTTATATGGAATTCGCACATAATTTTTTGATCAGAAATGCTACAATATCATATATTAATTTATTGAAAGTAAACATCTAAGCGCTTTCAAATAGAATATTTTTAGACTCCATAAACTTGCTTCGTAAAAAACAAAAAATGTAATAAATACGTTTAAACTTTGTAGCAATCGAATTCGATTCAAAAAATTGAGCATTGAAAAATTTATTATACTAATTGATTAAATATAACTAATATATGGAATGAAAAAATGCTTCTGTGCATGATATATTTTTCTATTCCTCACACGGTAATGAAATTATTCTAAAACATACAATGACAAACATTTTCCAATGTTTTTCTTTTGTTGTCACGTTATCAACAGCTTATGAAATTTTCTTAACAAGTAATTAAATAATATTTCAACATAAAACAAATATATTATTCTTGCATCTCATTCATAACAATTCTATCCTGATAAAAACAACAATAATAAATGCTTACTTACCTTATATTTCTCTTAGCTCACAGACACAACATTCCGCCATTTCACATTAATGGCTGACGCTGACTCAAGCATTTCGCAGTATCTGACGTCATACTGTCACGCGGAATACACAATAAATGTGAAAATTAGATTTCTTTCTGAAAAGTTGTTTTTAAAGAGTTTAAAAAGTAAGAAGTTAAATGAAAATTAATTAACATCACAAAAAAATAGTTATTTGGAAAAAAATAGTCTTTGCCGATAAAATAAAAAATAGCGCTACAACTAATTGTCTTAATTTTGCTGGCCAACAGCTTCAGGGCCAACAATGGCCAAAATCTGTTGGCCCACTACTTATCATCCAGCACCGGCCCGGTTCATTTTGGCCAGCACTCATCCGTGGCCGTAATGGCCGGAGCTGGGCCATCAAACAACCATGAGCGGCTGGCCGTGGCCAACAGAAAACCGGCTTGGCCAGCAGCGGCCCGGATTTTTGCCGGCAAGCAGTTACAGGCCTTGTTGTGGTATAGAGTTCGTCACCCAAGTGCCCGCAGTTGGAAACAAAATATTTTGCTATGTTTGCGACCCCTGAATATATAGTGGAGATGATTTTAAAAATTCCAAGTAAACACCGATGAAACAATATGTGAACTTGTGAATACTGGTATTACAAAAACGTCCAAATGACTTAAAATACCAGTATTTGATATGTCTCGGTACTGAAATCCCTACACTAGATGCAGTTTTTGAATTGAATTGGTCTTTGGTAACATCATCTTTATAATACAAATCAGTTTCACACTCGTGCCATGACATATGCTAATGATAGATGTCAAATGACTGCGTGCTTTTGTTTCTTCCGTCGGTATCAGAAATTACTTAGTTGAGTAACTTTTTTATGTATTACTAGTGATGAATCTTCTTACTTTTGTCTTTTCTAATTTCTCGTCTTCATGCATATTTACCAGATATAAAAGTGCTTATTTTCATGTATATTATTATTTTAGTTCTGATATTTGCATATAATTTTCCAGTTCCTCCGTATATTATGTGACAATGATTCATATATTTATTGTATATCTGTTACACACACATATATATATAATTTATATAGTGGACAAATGAAAGATTCATGTCTAAATTATTTATAAGTTAGCTTCGTCAAAGTTTTAGCAAATGAGAAATAAAGTTTTGAAGCACTTTTACTAGTATTTTCTACATGTATTAATTGCATCAAATTTACTGGTATTCAAATAAAGCCATATCTTAGTAAAACGTTTAAAAATAAGATTATTAATATATATGTAGCAAAAGATAAAATAAGATATGAAAGAAAGTTTATTTTTCTAAAAAATTTCATGAATAATATTTTATTAAAATTGCGATGAAAAAAGCATTTGATTCACTATTCAAGTTTTATCAAAGAATATATTCTAGAGAAAATATCAATTTTTCGTTTGATTTTTGAAAATAATGCATATCTGTACAAAACAAATCCTTTTCTGATATCAATTAAGTACATTTCATTCCATGATATTTATTGAAAAATTTAAAGATCGACTTTTATTTTTGAATTTCTCATTCAAAATGAGTTATTTTATTTTAAAGATGTACACAAGCTCATTAAAATTTATTCAAATATTCCTAAAACATTTAATGAAGAGTTGTTGCTGGAATAGAATGTTCAACCAAACGAACAATTTGTAATTGCTTCATATTTATTTTTGAATTTTAATTTACTTTCTCCTCTTCACATGAACTTATTATTTTTTAAATAAACATGATATTTGCAGCAAAACAATTAATTCTTTTTGTTTTATGAAATGAAAGCGGAAGTTATAAGAAAAATAGCTTTATCTACTTTCATTTAAAACAATTAATGAATACACAGAGTTCTGTACATATTTAGTTTATAATTAGTATTTCATGCTATTATAAATAGGTTCTTTTATTTGCATGTAGACAACAATTGAGTGACTTGCATGATATTTTTGAATAAAAGTTTCCGCTTTTTCTCAACAGAGGAATTTATTTTGAAACTTTGCTTTACAAACGCATACGTTATCATTAAAATAAATGCAAAAATAATTATTTATTTGCGATAGAGAAGTTTAGGTAAAATTTACCTCGATTTCTCTTTTTGGAAAATGCATTTAAAAGAAGTGTCAGCCGCATGCTTTGAACATTCATTGGAATGGGTCGAACTTTCAAAGAAAAGCGGCCTGTTGGATTTCTCACGTGAGTCCATTGATTCTCTTTCCAAAGTGTTTTTAGAAATCTAGATAAAAGACATTAAAGTGCTGCTTTTAAGTCTTTTGTCATACTCTTAAGGTTTTCCTCTTCTGCAGTCGCAGTTAAAGTATACATTGCAGCTGAATACTTCATCATTTACCCATTTGTGAGTTATTTTTTTAAATTAAACCCACATAAATTTCGTTAATATCACTACATTATCAAAAACACAGTATTTATCTATATTAATATTGTGGGGTATCTCAACCAAATATTTTAATGATCTTTAGAATCTCTAGAAAAATAAAAATATTCGATTCTGGAAAAGTTTTAATAATATTAAATAATTGTTATTTATGGATATTTTCCTCTTCCTATAACTCCGTAATATACCTTTGAGCCAAGATGGGTTTTTGAAAAATTTATAAACAAACATATTTTCCTTAATATAAATATCTAATTACTCTTCAATATAACAAAGTAAATAACAATATTGCCGCCCAACTTGTCTAGTGGTCAGCGTGCCTGACTGCGGATAGGAAGGTCCTGGGTTCGAATCCCGGTTCCGACATGGATATACTTTCTCTCTCTATCTAAACTGTCTTTGTCCCTTCCTTGTATGAATGTGGAGTGAATGGTTGCGTACCCTATAAACGGGTCCCTATGGCATGTGTGTACTGAAGAAGTCGGACTCCACACCAAAATAGGTTTCAGTTGGAAAAGTGGAGCAGCGCACCCCATATTGCCAGCCTGGCTGGCACACGACAACAACAACAAATAACAGTATTCTTTAATTTTCACATAAAAAAACAAATATTTCTTTTTTTCCATCTTGTTACTAACATTTTTTTAATAATTTGTAATTCGCAATCAAATACAAATAAAAATAGCTTTACTTTTAAATTAAAAAAAATTTAAACCATAACATCAAATCAGAAAACAAATCTTAAAACAACTAATTATGAGATTTTATAGTTATTTTAATATATGTAATAACTCTAAAATTTTTAGTTTAGTTATATTAATGTACAAAGTCATTTTTAACTCTATAAGAAACATATATTAGAGTTAGGACGATTTTACTTATGAGATAAAAAGTTTTTTACAGTATATCCAAAAAAGTATTAAAAGAATCTTGTTAAACGCTAGCACAGCATTATTGGAAATTTGTAATCAGATTTAGAAAACTACTGCGTCGAAACAGTCTTCGTTAGTCTTATTTCATTAGCGGCCAGTAGAAGATTGTGCTCAAGGAATATTTCCCATTCAAATAATGGAAGAATGAAAGCTTAATCTGAGCTGTTTTTGGAATAGCTGACGAAATCAGGCACATCTCTTGATAAAAACGAAATTAAAAATGTATCGTCGTTTCATAGTGAATAAAAAATTACAAATATATTAATCATTTCATATGTATCTTTTTTCTGAATGATTTTATTTTATTACTCTAGTTAGATTTCGTTGTTGTTGTTGTTACTAATGGCACTTGGACAAGCCAAGCTCGCTATGCCTTGGCTATACGAATTTAAGTCAATAGGGAGCGTCTTTCGTTTTTAATCAGAGCACCATGAAGGTGAAAGTACGACTTTGCTCTACACACATGCCATAGGGACCCGTTTATAGGGTAGGCAACCATTCACACCTCATTCATGCAAGGAAGGGACAAAGACAGGATAGATAGAGAGAGGAAAAGTACATCCATGCCCGAACCGGGATTCGAACCCAGGACTTCCTTATACGAAGTCTGGCACGCTGACCACTAGACAAGTTGGGCAGCAGTTAGATTTTATTTAATATAAATCTGCTCAAGAAATACTTTACCTTCTTGTAATAGGGAAGCAACCATGTAAATACTCTCTTAAGTGAAGCGTTTTTTTAACACTGCTTTAAGCATCATTAAAATTCTGAAATTTTTACCCAAGTCTTCTGATATATGAAAAAATAGTTAAGTAAATATATAAAAGGAAAAATAGTTTTAAAAAAAATGCAGGAAAGAAGCATTGAAAGTATAATTATGCTTTTGAATGTATTTATATTTCTCTGAAAATATTTATGTACATAATACTAATGTGATGAAAAAGAACACAAAAAGCAATTAAACTGAATGAGCAACAGAAAATTAAAAAAAATGGTTCAAAGTTCCATTTTTTTGGTTCAAAGTTACGAGGCACCTTAAAAAAGAGCAAAGCCGTACATTTACCTTCGTGGTGCTCTGATCCAAACGAAAGACGCTCTCTATTGACTTAATTCGCACTGCCAAAGGCACAGCGAGCTTGGCTTGTCCAAGTGTCATAAGCAACAACATATACCATGCATATAGTTCAAAATCAGATTTTTATTAATCTGAAAATATATTTAGCGGAAAAAATCAAGTAACAATTTATAGCGAATACTGATTTAAATTAGAATCTAATTAATCAATATCTGCTAACTCTAAAAGGAGTTCAGTCTATTTTTCTGGGAATATATTTTCATCATATTTGTATCCTAAAACATTGTTGACAATATTTATTCAAATGTCCATGCATTTCATTTGCATCTAGCAAGGCACAGTAATTAATTTTTACATTTTATGAGTACGTACATGCTGCATTGTTAGAAATGCATATCTACAATCAATGTAACCTTAAAACACATGCAAATGCCATGGCATTTCTTCTGCAAATAGCTGTGCACGACAACACTTTCTGACCCTGTGTCTTCTTCGTAAGAAATGAGAGGCATTCATTTCACCAATTTCTAAATTTCCAATTTGGAAAACTTTCTGCTTTCATAGAGTTAAAGAGAATATTTTAACAACTCATAATAATTTGATAAATAATGATTCGTCATCGCATCACTTCAGCCTTTGTCGAATTGTTTCCTGTTCGAACATTCTCCTTACACAGTTGAAATTAATTGCCATCATCACTCATCTCGAACCTAAGCGGATGTTTCTAAATTGTTTGAAATGAATCGCTAACCCCTCTTATGCAGTAGAACGTTCCACCTGCGTTCGAATTCCATGGTTCTATTAAACATTGTCTGGAGGCGGTTGAATTTGGAATACAATTAAGTTCTGCGATTGACCTTCACAAACTGAGAATCGTTGATTGTCTGCTATTAACAAATAGCATGGAAAATTCAGAAGGGCACTTTCACATTTATTACATTCGCATCGAATAACACACCCTTTAATTTAGGGCTCAGTCCATAAACATTTCAATTAATCGAAAAAGAATCTCTTCCTATTAGAAAAGTATGTTCCCTATTTGAGCTGATTTTGAATTGTGAATTTAAAATTAAATGATACAATTAAAATAGAGAGAAATATATTACTTACAGTGAATGTATACAAACCTAATATTAAGTATGAAATTTTCTAAAGAGTTACAAACTTAATGTTAATAGTTTTGTAAATTTGTTTCTTTAATTTAATCACTGAATATATTCATAAGTAGCTTAAATTTATGTGCAAAAATTAAAATAAGAATTCGTATACCAGATGTTTATTTATTTTTTGTTTTGCACAATTTTCTTCTTCTGAATTTCATATATATATATATATATATATATATATATATATATATATATATATATATATATATATATATATATATATATATATATATATATATATATATATATATATATATATATGTATATATATATATATATATAATCAACGATTATTATTCTTAATTTTAGCTACCTATAATACTAATATATATATTTTTACCAAAAAAGTCCAATTCCAAATTAAAATTTAAATTCTCTAAATTCTTTTATTTTAATAAATGGTTATAATTTTAATATGTGCATTAATTTATCGATAAATGAAGCGATAAATAACAGTTCGTCTAATAAAATCTGTGATTTACATTTTTCATTGTCTGCACTTGCATTTATTGCAGTAATTGCATTTATTATCTGTGTTACTAATTTTAATCACACTATTTTATTTTATTTATTACTCTAAACTATTTTATTTTATTTAATCCAGTTTCCCACTTTTTATTACATAGGTCTTTTTATATCTGCATGCCTTGTTTGTCTAAATTATTGGAAAACTGACATAAAATATTTTTTAATCAAATGAAGTGTTATGAATTGTAATCAAATTGATTTTTATTGAGAATGAAACTTGCAAGGGAATGCGGAAAGATATTTATAAGAATACGGAATGCTTTATATGACAATGTAATATTTTATTATAGATATTAAATCTAAATTTATTTTACTTCTGAAAACATTTCCTCTTGCATGAAAATAAAATACTCTCAATCCCAGTCATATCTTCATAGTTTATTGAGTTTAAAGTACATTTTTTGAAAATAAAAAATTGACTTGATCAAACATTCTGTTCTTTAAGAAATGATTTACTAGTTAAAGTAAATTTAAATTTATTTGTGATATTTAATCTAAATAAAATAAAATTTTTAATTCTACAAGCTATATAAAAAAGTGAATATGGGTGCTTTTAAATTGCAAGTTGAATTTCATAATTGATTTTAATAAATGAGAAAGTAATATTGATTAAAATTTGTTCTTAGTCATTTGGACTTTTCTAACAGAATATTTTGCTAATTAATTAATCAAAAGTGCAAATAAATTAAAACAAATTATAAACAACAGATTATTTAGATTAAACATGCTTATTTTCTATTTTTAATTGGTTTTCGATTCTGGAACTATTTCTATAGCTTAACAAAAAATATCCCTCTTGGTCAATAATAAATTATTTATTACTTGGTCAATGAAAAAAATGTATTTATGGAAAATTATTCTTTTCTAATTGATAGCTTGATATACTTTAAAATGATTACAAATACTGAATTAATTATTTACCAACTGTAAGTTAAGATTACATTGATTAAATAATAGTCTGAAAAATAATTTATGAAATTTGATTTATCATGATAAATATTGAGTAGAAAATCAATTTACTTAAAATTTTCTAAGGAATTCTCTAAATATATTTAATAAATGTTAATAGTTTTTTTTAATATGAGAAAATTAATATTAACTATTTTATTATCTTAGACCTTAATATCGAAAACTCTTTTTCATCACTAATTATATAATAAAAGAAAAAAACTAAATATTATTTATACTGTAAAAAATTATATTAACGCTTACATATAATGAACAATTTATTGTTAAAAGTATCATTTTTAACGAAAAAACGTCAACAAATTTCAGAAAATCTGATTAATGTACCTATAAACTTATAAATTTTAATGTACATGTCGTATCCTGTTACATCTAGCACTTAAAATTCTGAAAATTTTGAAAGAAAATTGATTCTCTAGAAATTATTATAACTATTTAGCACAAAAAGAAAACTTTTTGCGATATCATTTTCTCTAAAATTCTTACTTTATTTTATAGTAATTTGGTTTTTTACATACAAGTTTTCTTTTTATTCTTGTGTGATGTTTAAAGCGTCAATTCAGAGACAAGAAAGTGATGGAAAATTGTTTATTTTTCCTCCATTAAATAAATGCTTTTCCCCACAAAATTATTTTATAAGGATCACTTCAAAAAATGGTAAGAATATTAATAGCTTTAGGTTCAAACTAAATTGAATGGAATACATATTTATATTATATTATAATGGATGGATATACGAAACTACGGTACTACCGCTTTTTAAGAATTGGATGAAAGCTTTTAGTGTTAAGAGGATATGATGGAGCTTTATAAGCTTAATATTTATTCATCACTATAAGCTACAAAAATGTATATTGGAATTTTAATAAAATGGTCCATCATTCCTTTATTTTTAATATAAAAATGCCTAGTATATCGTTAGTAAATTAATGTATGCATAGTCCAAAAGGATAATTTTCCATTATGGATAAAACTGTATAACATAAGATTATTCACTTTTAAATACTAACTGATAAAAACTAAGAATTATTAAAAATGAACAATAAAAAATTTCGTCATTTTTAATAGATACATTTTAAATCAATATTATAGTAGTTGATTTTAACGGTTTTTTAAAATGAAAAAAAGAAGGATGTTAACCCCATAACTGTGACAAATATTTCAGAAAAATGGACCAAAAATGGAAAAATTTTTTGACTGTTTAATTTTATTCTTTATATTATTATAAGAGTTAGGAAATGCTTTTTTATTACAAAAATAAAGTTTTAAATACAATGACTACTATATTTATAATTTTTACATACACATAAAACATTGATTACACATACATGTTATTCATATTGAGCAAATTTAACGAAATTTTGAAGCTAAATATAACTAGCATAATATAAAAACACAACAATATGATTTTCAATACATAAATTTTACAAATCCTTTACACTATGGTATATCCCAAAACAAGGTACTGTTCAAAAGCCTATATATTTCGATGTTTACAATAAACTCTTGTCTCATGCCTTATTCTCTTCCCTTGTTCATCTGTTTTACGACAGCATATAAAACACTGCCTGGTTGGAGTAGATTTTTTCCCCATTGATGGGATGTGTTCTGGAAAGTGTCGACCTGTGAGGTGCAGTAAGCTTACACTAGGTCGCCCTGGTCCTGGTGGTTGAACATCTTGTTTATTTAGTTCAACAATTGATTTTCTGAAGTTCATATTTTTCGCACCTCCTGCTGAAGTATGCAAAATAAAGTAGTTTCTTATATAACGCCTGGTGTATGAGATGGAAAAATTTTTTCTAGTAATATTTTTTACCTCCTTTTCTAGCAACCGGGAAGTCTGTAAGATGTTGATCGACTTCAACATCACCTCCCATAGTGTTGTAGTCATGGACTACCTTCAGAACCAAAGTTGGAATTGGTAAAAAACTAGGACCACTTGTGTCATTTATTAGGAAAATAGGGAATTAAGTATCCTAAAGTAGAAAGGAACTCAGTTCGGACTTCAGAAAATAGAAACGTCAATCTCTCTTCTGCCCGAACTGAGTTCTGGCATCACAAAAACTGCACGCAGTAATTGCCCGAACTGAATTCGGGCGACACTGGCAAGGGGTTAAAAAATATTGAGGTGTTTAATATTTTTAACAATTATTAACACTAAAAAGTTTGCTAATTTTGGTTTGTAACCTGTTGTGAAAGTTAAATTGTTAATACAAAGCACAAACTAACGACTATGCAGTAGAAGAAAGAAGTTAAACTAAAAGAAAAATAGAGTGAAAGATATCCTAGTTTACTCTTAGTTAAACTTTTGAAAAACCTGTTATCCTTAGAATCCAGTTAATGATATCCTTATATTTAATTCAGCAGTCAGAAAATAAAAAACGTGCGATACTATATCCGTTTGTTAAATAGTATAATATTACTGATTATGTCTGACTATTCCTAAAAGCAAACTGAAATGAAATGATGAAAAAATAATTTTTATTCACAGTAATATGAATCTCTGTTTAACTTGAAGACAGATGACAGCTGAACATTTTCAAAACTGTCATGTGACTTGAGACCGTCATCAGAGATTGTGGCTTCCGGTGTCGAAAGCTAAAATACTTCTACTACATCATCTGAGAAAAATATTTTTTGTATAAAGAAAAATTGCTATAAAATTAAACAGAAGGATAAATTTCAGACAACACAATCGTTTTCTAGTTACATATTGCTTAGTCCTTATACCTTAATTTATTTTTATTTACTAATGCAGATAAAAAAACATTTTCAAGAACTGGTCTAATAAAATTCTAAGTGGTTCTCATAAATAGTTAAGTTAATTTTACCCAATCTATAGACTGAAAAAATATATGACAATTGAGTTTCGATTAGTCTACTCTGTGTATTTTAAAAAAAATATATAAAATTGTCATCTGTTAGGCTATCTATTGGTGGTTAAAGAAAACTCGAGGGTAACGAAGAATAAAGGACTAATTACTGACTAATGAATATGTATTAATTAACTATATGTAAAATTATAAAACTACTACACATATTTAGTAATTACATTAGACAGGATTTCTAGTCCAAAAAACACTTAAAGAATTAATTTCTTAAAAGGGATAAATTGTCCAAAATCATTTGAAAAATATTCACAAAGATCATATTAATTACTGGTTAATGATTTTACATTCAAAAGAAAATTATGGGTTATGGAGCAATGTTAGTGTAAATAATGATTGGTAAGTGTTTGGATATCGTTATATTTAATGATTAGATGAACATTCTAAAACTATAATCGAATGTATACATTAATTCCTTACAAATACAAAAATAATGATAGTTTTAGGAATTTCCTTATACATTTTTTTTAAAAATCAAGTCGCGAAAAAAGTTTAAGGTATTATAATTTCTAAAAAGTAAAGTGCCCGTTCTGGCCTCCTGCTTTATCATATGTATGTTTCTAAACATGTGGGAGGTTCGGAATTAGACCATATGAATAGTTTTAATAGTCTTCGTAATTGTAAGCTGGAATTATGATCATTAGAAATTATAAGAAACGAAGCATGAATAAAAGCAACTTCACTCACTTAATTCATTTTCAAATAACTCTCTATTATTGAGTTCAATTTTAAAGTAGTTCAATATATTACCAAGCTATGATTAAGTTACAAAATTAAATTAGAAAAGAGAGTAAATCTCATTCAAATCTTTTATTTTAAATATACTTTACTCCACTGGAGTTGGTAATTACTTTCTGCATTTATTGCGATTATTGAAAAAAAACATTTATAAATTAATCTTATTGTAAGTATTTGGTGCATTGTTGAGGCTGATTCCATGTATTTCAATTATTACCATTATTAAGTATTTCAATAAATTAACAAGCTATGATTACATTACAAAATTAAACTAGAAAAGAGAGTAAATCTCATTTAAGTCTTTTATTTTAAATATACTTTACACCACTAGAGTTCGTAATTACTTGCTGCACTTATTGCGATTATTGAAGAAAAAAATTTATAAATAAATAAGTATTTGGTGCATTGTTGAGGCAGATTCCATGATTATTCTTATCATTAAAATAATTAACGTGGTGAAGAAATTATCACAAACAATTTTTTTCATTGAGTCGTGATATTAATATGCATAACGAATCTTTAATATCGTGCGACACTTATCTTTTCTAGTACATGCATGTTAACACGACAGAATGCCTCCCTCCAGCATGGCGCCTTTTGACCTAAGGAACACTGCGCCATTTGGCATATTTCTGAGTATTGCGAGAGTTAAATTTAGTTTCTCGCCATGATAGACAAGGAGATGAAAGGGATGAATTATCGTCATCAACCCTTCCTTTTCATCCTTAACCGTCGGGACGGGGATGGGGTACTTTCTTTTTTTTTTCTTCTCCACTTCGGGAATAGGTCAACAGATATCTGTCATGGAAGGGTTGGGTGAGACAGAGAGGCCGGAGTTAATTTGGCCTAGAAAAATCACACTTCTCGTAAATCAGACAGATTGCGCGGATCGTTTTCACTTCGCTCATTAAATCACGAAAATAAGGGACGCATTCCTTGGAGATATGTGCCGTCTTATGAAAATATTTTTCTTCTATTTCTATTCCTCAGCATCTTTTCTATTTTGCCGATAGTAAGGAAAAGTGAAAATATTTTTCAAATGCTTTCATATTTCCCGTTACCAGTGAATACAGTACTTTTGGCTTAAAATTACTAAATTTAATTGAAAGTTTTGCCTCAATATAACATTCTTTTACTGTAAAAAAATTGTCGTTAAAATGACAACAAGGATGCCGTTTAATGAAAAACTTAATAGGTTGAAAATTTGATTCTCCTATTAACACACAGTATTTGTCTTCTCAAAGAAAGTTTCACATATAATGGGTTTTATATTCGCTTATGACAAAGGAGAAAACCAGGAAGACTTCTAAATTTACATTGTGATAGTCGTGATGTAGAAGCGCAATATTCATCTCTTGTTGTTCAACTGAGATGGAACTTAGAACGGCAAAATTATGATTATTTGAGATGAAAAGCTCACATTCTATGAAATATATTCCGTGCAATCAAAAATAGGTGATGTGTATTTAAGATACCTTATAAGCGTTTTCCTTTTTCGCGATTCTCAATATGATGTCGGTAAATATCCATTCCTTGCTGTTCAACAGTAACTGGAATTGAACCAAAGACCCTTCACTCCACAGATCCACGGTCTTGCATCGGGTCACAGTGAATTCCATTATAGCCACACAATGACCGGTTAATAACTATTTATTCAAAAAGAAATAACCTTCTTTTAAAAGGACATCAATTTTGCTACTCGGCAATTCAGTATGTTAAATATCCATCGGTAATAAATATTAGAATGCCAACCGATGTCTGAGTGGTTAGCGTTTCTGACTCCTGAGCTGTGGGTCCTGGGTTCGAATCTCGGTTCGGACATGGGTGTTCCTTTCCTTCTCTGTTCTCTCTGTGTTTTTCTGTCCTTTCTTCTGTGATGTTGAATGAATGTGGCTCACCCTATAAACGAGTTTGTGGTGGTATGGCGCGGCTACTCGCCTCCGTGACTTGGTTCACAGGTGCCCGCTGGGTAACGACAAATGAGTAGCAGTCTCTGGCCTTGTTGTGGCATAGGGTTCAACCCTCTCGTGCCCGCCATTGGAAAAATAAATAAATAAATAAAATTAGGATAATGCTGAATGTTTAGGAAGCAACTTTTACAATAAATCCTGTGAAACATCTTTAATGCTATTTAAGGAATTATTCAATAATTTTATATATACTCAGGGATTTAAATGAATCTTTTTATACCAGAGAAGATATGAGTTTTAAAACTTTATCAAGTTTTGATAATTTAGGAATGCTAATAACATTTTCATGAAATTTATTATTCCAAATTAAATATTATAATGATGAATTAAACAAGAACTTTGCATGAAATATGTGCTCAGCATTTGAAAAATTCGCGAGAACTGAAATACTAAGATTTGTAATAAAATATTTGTCATCAATTTAAGGGTACTTTCAATTTTATTTAATTATTATATTAATGAATAATAATAGGTTATTACTCATATTGCATTTGATTAAATCTTCATGCATTGTTAAGCAATTTTTTTAACTATACCAAGTTTTATAAGAAAACTATGTTGAAGCTTTTAATGTTAAAATAAATGCTATAAATTTTATTATAGTAAAACTGGGAAAATTGTAAACATGATCACATATATTTGATAATTTTATCGCCAGTTTATAAAAATTCATCGATAACTATGTTCATTTAAATTTGCTATCATCGACAATTTCTAACTTGAACTGTAACGTTTAGGCAGAATAACTGCGAAAATTCATGGATAAGAATCTAATTATCTGGATACAAATTTACTTTGTGGAACAACTTCCATTTTAAACGTAATTGAATACGTTTAATAAATCACTGAAACATAATGGTGACAAACCTCTTTCAAGCAATGCGCCGACTTGCAAACGAAGCTCTTTTCTCAACAAGTCCCTATGAGCCAGGGCAGCCTTACTGCTAGACAACCCCACTAATGACAACAAAGTCGCCCGTTACATTGCCGAGAGATGTCACCTTCATTTACTCTGGACGTGCGTGTCTGCATTTACTTAAAACTCCCTCCTCCATTCAGACGATGTAATACCGAACTCACTGTATCTGTAACGGGTTAGATTCTGATGGTAGAGCTGATCTCTCTTCGGAGCACAAAAGGCGCCTTCTTTCCTTGAAACGTGCCGAGGGTTTAAATATAGTAATGGGGAAGGATCCGTCCTAAACTCATTTCTCGAATTATATCAAGACCGATTCCTCATTAGCTAAACGATGCGTCGGACGGATGCGGCGACCAATTAACTTTCCGGGACTGGAAGTTTATCTTCGCGAATGGGTAGCTTTCAAACATTCTGAGAATCTGGCAACGTCTCTAATTGCTCCGGAGCAGCTAAATGGCTGGGATAATCATTCCATTGTGAATGGACTAGCCTCACCAAACATTTTATTCGAAAATGTTTTTTTCATTTTGGCTAACAGATAAAATAATAATCCAAACTAATTTAAAACTAAATATGATTCGTATTTATTTCCCAAAGAACTTTGTGGTAACAGGAATTCATATGACTAATCAAGAATGTTATTACCCTGTGTATTTTAAAAGCACCATTAAGATTCTGCAGATTATTTTATCTTTCATTTTGATAAATATTAATATATTAAATTAAAAATTTACTTTTACTGGAAATGTCTTTTTTTAGTTTACAATATCAGCAGTGCCTAAGAATATTGAATATTGTAATAATAATAATAATATATATATATATATATATATATATATATATATATATATATATATATATATATATATATATATATATATATATATATATATATATATATATATATATATATATATATATATATATATCATGTATATATATATATATATATATATATATATATATATATATATATATATATATATATATATATATATATATATATATATATATATATATATATATATATATGTATATATATATATATATATATATATGTATGTATATACACACATGTATATATATATATATATATATATATATATAGATAGATAGATAGATAGATAGATAGATAGATAGATAGATAGATAGATAGAGAGAGAGAGAGAGAGAGAGAGAGAGAGAGAGAGAGAGAGAGAGAGAGATCATAGAAAAAACACAAAATAATTGCATTGTATTACATGAAAAATTCTTTCAGAATGTAGAAAATTTTATTATTAAAGTGTTTTTATAATTTTACTTCTAATGATTTTTTTCGGTTATCAAATATTTTCAACAATATTGAATGAGTAACATTTAGTTCTTAAAACTTTTTTTTCATAGAAAGTCAAGAAAGAAAAAGAAAAAAATTGCCTATTTTTATTTATAATTTTAATTCTTATGAAGTGTTTCAGTTTATGCGTGTTGTATATTAAAGAGATTATTTATTAAAAAAATTTTTTGCTCTATTAACACTAGAATTTTTATGTGTGTAGAGCTATACACTTTAAGCTACTGTGTCAGAAATCTTAAAATTACACTGGTACCAAATATATTGCTGGATATTTATAAATAATATTTTCTTTAAATAATTGTATTTTAAGAACATCTTCCCCTTACAACATAAATTCATTGAGCGTAACGATTACATTATGTGTATAACATATACAATTGTATTATGAGCTTAATTGAATGATTGTATTATGTGTATCACAAAATTACTTTTGTTGTATTGTGTATGCGCCATACTTAGCAATAACATTTAATAGCATTTAGTTAACTTTTCTTAGATAAGTAATAAAAATAATTCTAAATACTGTGTTTCTGTGCAACTCTCAATTTGGGTAGTTTTGTACCAAAGAAAATTATGGAAAATCCATACGGTTTAAATGAACATATTATATATGACACAATCGCTTGACAAATCAGACAAATACTTAAAACAACTTAATAATAAATCAATAAAACCACTTAAATAAGATATCAGACATAATTTACAGTTAGAATCAAAAATTTGCTTTAGAATCAACAGTTTTGTCACCAGAACTAATCTGCAAATAAATAAATATGATTATTTATCTGCAATCTTTTAACTCTTAACAAATTAGAACATTACACAATGTTTATTATAAATATTTTCTAAACTTGCATATAAATAAAGAAACACTTTTAAATATTTTTCATTAGAAGGAATTTTTTTTATATTTATTTTGTTTAATATGTATATTTATCTCCCGTAAGTTTCCTTCACTCATTTTAAAACCAAAATATTCATCAAAATTTTGTTGTCTTTTAATTATTTGAGATGAAGCGTAAATTAAGTTTCTTTTGAATTTAACAGTTATTGAAAATAATTAATCAATATAAATTATTTTACTTTATTATTGACTTTATTAAATTAATTTTTTTAAAAGAAGAAGAGTATTCAGGATAAAATTAATTTCTCCAATATAGACTTATTACATATTTATTTTAAAAAAGGCGCAATTATTATTTTACTTAACTGAAAAAAGATACATAGAACTTTATTTATAAAGAGTGCTTTATAAAGAATCACGATGACATTTTGATTTTATACTTACTTACATTATATTTCACAGAAGAATTATATTATTTATAGAAAAGCTATTATTACAGGATAACTCTTTAAAGCTTGCATAATTACTTCTTAAAGCAGAACTAAATAAGTTAATTTTATTTCTAATCGCCTTATGAGAGTTACATGAAAAGTTTAAGATCATAGTAGAATTGAATTAACGCTTATTCATTATAATTATTATCACATTATTATAAATAAATGAAGTTAACTATTAATAACAGATAAAAATTATTATATATTTGTTATTGATAATTAATGCACATACTCATACTAACCATTAAAAAAATTATTGCCTAAGTAATTAATCATATTTGATATAATTAACCATCTAATCATCTTTTCATTAAATAAAAGTGCTTACAAAAATGCTTTATTTTATTGTCATATTTTTATTACAATGATATGCTATAAATTAATTCCTGTTTGTTTTTAATTTTATGTTTCTAACTTTTTTCATATTCCCTATAGAGTTTAATAAACTCATCTGCAAATAAATATCACTACTTATCTGCAGTTTTTTTACTGCTAAGTTATGATCTTAATCAGTGCATATCAATGATAATCTATTTAATATTTTAACGCACAATCTATAATAAAAATGTAACATTTATAATAGCGTTAAATAATTGTGCTGAATCAGAATAAAAAACATCAAAAAATTTGGGAAGAAGAAAGATGGCACGCTCTCATGAGGAGAGTAAAATTATGGTATTTCGACCAGGTTTATCCATCATTTTGAGCCATAATTTGATTTAATTATATTAATAAGAATTTTTCAATTCTTATATATTTATATTTTGATTAATTTTAATTAAATTACTACTTTAACTAAAATTAAACAAAAAATAAATTAACATTATAGAAATGATGCTTAAAATGAATTCAAAAAATTAAAGAGAATTTATTCTTATATTATTTATCCCATGAGCATTAAAAATTATGGTTGAACACTTTTAATTTTGCACGTGATAATTTTTAACTAATAAGTTAATTTGGTAAATATTTTTTTCATTCTAGCGCAATTTTTTTATACATCTAAGTTTTTAAAAATTAATATTATTTCCCATGTGAATAAAATAAATTTCTAAAATATCTCCTATTCAGCTTTATATTTGTATCGAAAAGTTAACATTTTTTATTTCAATATTGAAATATTGACAAATATTACTTTACCTTTTATTAGGGCTTTGTTTCAGTCTACAATGATTATAACTGTAAGAAATTTTCAGGAATGAAATGATATTTATTTGAAATTTATATATAAAATTCAATTTATACCTTAAAAAATTCACAGAAATTTATTTTTCCTAAAAAAGAAAACTTCAGATCTCCAGTCAGCTTTCAGAATTGAAAAAGTTTTTCAATCAATGATAGATATATTGAAAGATTATGCAAAACCTGAAAGAAAACACGTGGCCTGTTTCCATTTATTTTCAGAAGCTAAATCAATAGGAGAATTTCACTCATATCAATGAGATTTGTTTCAAAATAAATATTAAATCTGAAATTAATAAATAATTACTTTGGTAATTCTGATAATCACTACCAAATAAATAAGTTTAGCCTTATAAAATACAAGATGCATAAAATTTTCGCCAATATAAAATGAAAACCATTTCAGTTTCAGAACGTAAAACGTCTTAAAGGAAAAGAGAGAGTGATGAAAGAGCTCAAATAAGTGAAATAAAATTGTGGAGGCTTTGCCTTTTATCTAAATAATATCTGTATTTATAGGTTTACATTTATATTCTTCTTCTTCTAGAGTTGGGCTTGTTTGTCATTGGGCACCTCTGCTTTTATCAGCATTTTGCATTATGTAACTCCAAACCCAATGTTTCCTAGTTCCAGTTGCTCGGGTCACCCACTTTATTAATTAAGTCAGATAACCCTTTCATGGAGTCTAGGTGTCACTCTCTAGTATGGATGATGCCTCAAGCTTGTTCCTTACAGTGCAAATATTTACATGTCATTACATGCATTAATTTTGATATTTTTGGTGAGCACTTGGGTGACGAACTGCCAAAACAAGGCCAGAAACTGCTACTCATGTGTCGTTATCCATCGGGCACCTGTGAACCAAGTCACGAAGGCGAATAGCGTTGCCCGCCCCATACCACCACAAACCCGTTTGTAGGGTGGGCCACTTTCATACAACATCACAGAAGAAAGGACAGAGAGAACAGAGAGAAATAAAATAACATCCATGTCCGAACCGGGATTCGAACCCGGGATCCACAGCTCAGGAATCACAAACGCTAACAACTAAGCCATCGGCCTGCTTAAATTTGATATATAAAATAATAATCAAGAATTCCAAAATGAAAAATCCATTTTTAAAACCAATATATTAAATAAATATGATTTATACATTAGAATATTCTAGATCTTTAAATGTGCCGACCAATGATACAGTGGCTAGCGTTCCTGACTCTTGAGCTGTGGGTCCCGGGTTCGAATCCCTGTTCCGGTATGGATGTTACTATCTCTCTGTGTTTCTCTGTCCTATATTGTGTGATGATGTATGAATGTGGCCCGTCCTATAAACGGGTTTGTGGTGGTATGGCGCGGGTAACGCTACTCGCCTCCGTAACATGGTTCACAAGTGCTCGCTGGGTAACGACACATGAGTAGCAGTTTCCGGCCTTGTTGTGGCGAAGGGTTAGTTACCCAAATGTGCCCACCATTGTAAAAAAAAAGATCTTTAAATGTCATTCCCTTGCTTAAATATAAAACATTCTTATTCTTTGATCAATGCACTGAATAGAATATTATATATATATATATTTGATGATATTTATTTGAATTGATATAACTATAATTTGTTGAAATAATCTCTATTACTCGGAACTATGATTTAGCTTGATAACAAAATTAAATAACTTTAAAAACCTGTGCGTCACACACAGGTTACACCCACGCGCCATACCACCACATTTATTTAATTGAAAGAATTTTTTAAATATTGTTTTGCTGTAATTTAATCATCTAAAGCTTTGTAATGAAACAAATTGTGGAAATTCATTAAGAACTATTCGAATGAATAGGAATGAATTAATAAAATTTTTATTTCATTAAAAATGTATAAAGTTTATAAATAATTGTAATTTAGAATACAGATTTAAGCGAAAGAATCAAACTTAAGGGCAATTGTATTCCCAGAATTGCTTTCAATTTCATTCAAAATCTACTTTTGAAATTATTTGTCTTCAGTAATCTAAGGCACGCAATATTTATGGATATAAATAATTAATTAAAGTATAAATTCATTAATGTATATAAATGTAATATTTGTAAGATTTTGGAAGATTTTATACATTGGTATCAAGTTAGAGAATTTTAAATGAGAAAATCATTTATATTTATCTTTAATACTTTTTTTATTTTACTGTTAAAAATACAAATATAACTTCATCATAAATTCATCATTTATATTGGTTTTTTTATTTAAAATATCTCAAATTTAAATCATTTTCTAATAAACATTTTTACAATTAATATTTTTGTAAAAATTATTTTTAATTATCAAAATATTCGGATAATGTTATGGTAGAAACTGTTCAACAATCAGTATAAGGAATTCAAAATTTATGTTTCAAACCAGGGATTCCTTTTTATGAATTATTCATTTATATTCTTTAGCATATTATGTCATCATTTTATCACTTTAAGTATATAACCTGGAAGCTTTTTAAAATACATGTAAGAAATTTCATTTGTGTTTTGAATATATTAGGTTGGGGAATAAGACCCTAGCGTTTTTACTAAAGACTTTTATTTAAATAAAAAAGCAATAATTATATCAATAAGTTAATCAATTATATATTCGTCTTTGCTGTTTACAACCTGTTCCCACCTCTCGACCCATATGTTGATGCCGTTCCGCCAAAGATCGCCTGGTCTGGTATCAAAGAGGTTGTTGAGCCAGTGTTTAAAGTCTTCTTTGTTATCGAAGATAACCCCCTTTATATGGTTTGATAAGGAGCGGAAAATATGGTAATCGATCGGTGCAAGGTCCGGAGAATACTGCAGATACACAAGGATCTCCCATTCGAGCTCTTGGAGTGCGGATTTGACGACTTCATGGGGCCTGACGTTGTCGTGAAGGAGTATGGTTTGACCATGTTGATCAGATCCTTTCAGTCGAATAGCCTCTTTCACGCGGTGTAGCTGGGCAATGTAGAGCTCCTTGTTGTTGACCGTGGCACTCTTTTCGAGCATTTCTCAGTGCACCAAGAGATCCTTGAAAACTGGCTCATCATTTTCTTTGACACCAGACCAGGTGATTTTTGGTGTAACGGCAACAACAAATGGGTCGAGAGTTCGAGAGAAATTGTAGACAGCAACGACGAATTTATAATAGATTAACTTAATGATATAATTATTGTTTTTTGCTTAAATAAATGTATTTGGTAAAAGTGCTACGAAATTCTTACAAACCTAATATTTATTCAATGAAAACAAATATGTGAAAAAAAATTATTTATTTCAGAAGATAAAAAGTCATAAATATTTTGCTTTATGAACACATTCATCTTATAAAATATTGATGCCTGATTAAAGTTCTTACGCATTCATTTGCTCATAAATTTTATCAACAAGTTAAGTTTAAAACTGAAGAATCATTATAACTAAACTTGCTAATTTGTTAAGCATGCATTATTTATTAGAATCATAAAGTATAAAGAAAATTTTGTACATAATAAATTAATAATACCACGATGAATTGTAACGATATTTTTCTGTGTATAAGTAGAAATGTTCTCAATTATCAAATTCTTATTTTTTTGGTATTATTAACGTAGTTAGTTTTAGTAAAATGTATTTAAATCTGTAATGTTAAAAGAAATACTTGCATTATTAATGTTTTGTCTTTAAAAATTATATTTGTTTTGTTTTGTAAGATTTAAAACAGCCAGTTGTTACCATATAAAGACTGTTTGCATAAAATTTATGAATTTTATCTATGTACAAAAGTTTTTTCAAGAAAATTATGGAAATAGATTGATTTTTGTCTTGTGTGTAACACATCAATTATTGATTGATGAAATCAATTATCACCAAATAAACCATCAATAATTTCGAAATATTGATTGCTGAAATAAAAAAGTTTTAGTTGAGAATCATGTATATTCCATGTGCACTTTGGTTAGATTATAACTTCTTAGCAAAAAATTTAGAATCCATTAACATGAATGAGTGAATATATTTTCCTCTTACATGAGAAGTTCAGATACGTCAACAGTTTTTACACTTGAGAAATTGAAGTTCCATTATTTACACTTAGAGGCTGACAGGAATTCGGAAAAAAGTAACAATTTCATTTCGTGGTAAATCTAAACATTCAAGTACTAAAACAAGAGAGCGTAAAAGCTATTTTACCTCTTTTTAAAAGAAAAACCTTTCTTTTTGCTTTTGAGAAACGCAAAACGTTATAACTCCCTTTGTTCTCGACCCACACCTTCCACTTAAGAACTTCATCAGGCGACCACGCGACTTAAGGAAACAAATGTCTTCCTACAAACACGAGAAGATAGAGCGCACTTTTGAAAGATTTTTTTTTCTTTTTTTAAAAAACCCGCCACTCTATATTTCTACTCCAGAAGATGCTGAAAATGAAACTTGAAACTAGCCAAAAGGGTGTGAAAACGCGTGAAATGCTTCCAAAGAGCCCAGATCTTTTCAAAACGGCACACAATGGTTTCTTTCACAATTTTCATAGAAGAGAAATCTTTTTTTTCTTCTTAAATGAAAAAAAGAAAGAAGATAGGGTTATGAAAATACAAGTATTTTTGAATTTTTTCCTAGAAATGAAGAATAAGTAAAAAAAATATATATAAGAAAATAAAATTTCGATTGTATTCTGGGTCCTCTTGTAACTTTGTGATTTATGGAGAAGTTGCCGGAAAATAAAGATTGTTGGAAAAAATATTTCCTGTTTGTAATAAAACAAAAATTCTGTTTCTTAAGTGACTATGAAAAAAAAATCTTTTTGTGAAATTTATATTTAGCATATAGTAAGCACACAAGATTATTCGTTTTGTCAGTTATCCGCAATACCTAAATTAAAAAAAGAAAGAAAAGAAAAGAAAACTTTTAACACATGAGAAAGAAAAAATGTTCCAATATAAGAAAATGGAAATTTTAAATGATTTACTAAGAAACACATTATGAATAAAAACATAAATAGTGAAGGATTTTTGTTATTTCTCAAGTAGTATGAGTGTTGTTGTTGTTTTCTAATGACACTTGGACAAGCCATGCCCGCAATGCCTTGGCTATGCGAATTAAGTCAATTGGGAGCGTCTTTCGTTTTAATCGGAACACCATGAAGGCGAAAGTACGACTTTGCTCTTCACACATGCCATATGAACCTGTTTATAGGGTAGGCAACCATTCACACCTCATTCATACAAGGAAAGGACAAAGATGGTATAGATAGAGAGATAAAAAAGTACATCCATGCCCGAACCGGGATTCGAACCCAGGACCTCCTTATCAGCAGTCAGGCACGCTGACCACTAGACAAGTTGGTCGGCAGTATGAGTGTTTATGTTGAGTAACAGAGTGTTTAAATGGTCAAAATGCATACCTGTTTTCCTTCGTTTCGCTTTTCAAAATTTTTTGCATTCGCCAATAGCCGAACCACTCAGTTTCGATAATAACTGTTTAATTTTTATATTTATTTGGGCACAGGTACCGTATAATCCATGCTCCAAATTCTGAGATTGGCGATTTTTTGGCGGATTTTCTTTTGTATCTGGCAATCTCGTTTTTATTACGTCATACATATTTAGACCTATAAGCATTATGCAGAAAATTATATTTCGGTAACCCTATCTATTTACGTCATCGCGTACGTCACGATGCGTCATCTTGGCAACATTTCTTCACCATCCACAAAATTCAGAATTTGGAATCATGGATTATACGGCACCTGTGCCATTTATTTGTTATAAAATTTATCAAGAAACTGAAACACAAAAGTGAAAACTTGAAATTTACTAGTAAAATTGGTGACTCTAATAGGGCTGTCTTCCTCTTTAGAAGTTCTTTCTAGCAATAGTACTTGCATGAAATCAGTAAGATCTAGTCATGACATAACTATCTTCAGTGTGTAAAATCTTGGGTTCGATATCAGTCAATGATAATCAACAAGAGATAAATGTTGAGTTTCTGCTTTATGTACGTGAATCTATCAGTATGACTGCTTAAAGTTTGAAGTCATTCCTCCTTTGAGATACTTGAATACTGCCCACGATTCATAATAAAAATTATACCTCAAGATAGAAAGAAGCCCAGTGGCTTAGTGGTAGCGTTTTACGCTTCCAAAGCACAGGTCCGAGGTTCGATCCTCGGGCTGGGCAAGGTCGACTCAGCCAATCATCCCTTCAGTGGGTCGATAAACTGAGTACCAAGCATGCTTGGGAACTGGCGGTTTCGCATTAGGCTGACCACCTAATCGGTATATATGCTTTCAACCCCAGGGCCTCTCTGTCACGAAAATATAGATAGGCCTATAGGCTTTGGCCCACATGGGCTGTAGTGCCACTGAGAGAGAGAAGATAGAAAGAATATTTATATAGATCTATTTTCAACACCATAGAAGACAGAAACAACATTTACATTGCAAACTACTAATTTAAAACAATTTTTATCTTAAAATATATTTCGAGATACGTTAGTTTCGATACATATTGTACCCAAAATGCTTAATAAAAGATGCTGAGAAAGATCTCGAAAACGCCGAGAGAAATAGCATATGGAAGAGTTTAAATCCGACTTTTTGTTGATCTTGTTAGAAGATGGAATCACAAATAAACTAAGACCGTGGTAATTTTAGTATCCAAGAAATTTTAATTTCGAAAGCTAGAATAGGTAAAGACCTACAGCCAAAAAAATTTCCTGCATGTTGATCTTTAATAGATAATCTATTCATAGATAATTCGAATATCCTTATTCTGAGGCAGTATAGAAGTTTGGAGTTTCTGGCACCAGCGCAGGTGTCAACCCTGTCTTTTAAGCTTACCTAAATAAAGAAGCGGTATAGCAGTTTTGCTCAGTAGAAATAGGTAACTGGAGGCACAGATGCCGTATAATCCATGATATCAAATTCTGAATTTTTTGGCGATGAAGAAATGTTGCCAAGATGATGTTTCGTGTATCGCGACGTGTGCGATGACGTAAGTACTATTGTTATCAAAATAGAATTTTCTGGATAATTTTTATAGGTCTCCATATGAATGACGTAATAAAAACGAGGTTGCCAGATAAATAAGAAAATTCGCAAAAAAATCTCCTATCTCAGAATTTGGCATCATGGATTATACGGCACCTGTGCCTAACTGGAAATATATCACACTTACTTAACCAAATTTTATAAATTGTGATCAATTACAGAAATTTAATCCGAAGTTCATTTACTTCAATAATATAAGGAGATTCAAAATTTAATTTTATATTTTATTCTCATATTATTGTAGTATGTTCATTTATGAGAATTAAGCACAAAGAAATGTATTTAGTTATTACCATTATAAATTTTAAATGATTAGCATAACAATTACTTAAAAATTATTAAAGCAAATATGCATTAAAATATTAGAACTTTGATTAGATTTGTGCAAATAAATTTTCAGGCTACTCTTAAGTAATAAATGTTAATTAAGTTTATTCTAATTAATTCCATTTTCATTGATCAAAAGGAATTTTAATGCTCCTAAGATTGTAACAATGAGGGAAAGATAATGAAGGTAAATCAAGAGCTAAAAATTTACATCAGAGAACAATATGTTGTATTGTAAATCAAGTTATTAATTTTAAATGAAATTTTCTTTGCGTTTTATTTTAAATGTATTTACAATGGATTTGAGTTTTTTGAACTAGCAAGTGAAGAATTAGAAATTGCATTTTAATAAAACAATTTTCATAAAAACGCCATAAAAATAAGAATTTGTCATTTTGGTAATAATCATTTGAATGTTCAGTTCATCTAAAAATGTGTAATGAGCTTTCACACATTTCATTATAAGAGTACACATCTACTGCTTTGAGTTGTTAATAGAGAATACTCCAAAGTGAATATAATTTATATGGAATATATCAAATAATAATATTTACATTACTTTACATTTACTTTTTGCAATTATAATTCTTTTTAGCATTTTTGGAGTCTTTTGCATTTTATTTGCAAAAATAATTAAAATTTTTTGCCGCCTACCCTCTGTAATGGTCAGAGTGACTGACTGCGGATAGGGAGGTCCTGGGTTCGGGCATGGATGTATTTTCTCTCTCTCTATCGAAACTGTCTTTATCCTTTCCTTGTATGAATGGGTTGTGAATGGTTGCCTACCCTATAAACGTGTCCCTATGGCATGTGTGTACTGAAGAAGTCGGACTCCACACCAAAATAGGGTTCAGTTGGAAAAGTGGAGCAGCGCATCCCATATTGTCAGCCTGGCTGGCACAAGACAACAATAATTAAAATTCTGAACAAATCGAAGCTTATCTCGAGAAAGTATTTATTAAATAAATTGAGAATGAGCTTGCTGCATTTTACAAGTGATTTAACAAGTATTTAATAAAGAAGTTCGAAATTTGATTTAACTATTCGTACTTTAGTTCAAGAAATACATGCTATTTTCGGAGAAGAGTACCGACTACTCAAATTACATAAACTATTTATTAAGACACTATGTAAAAACTATGTTTATTTCAATTGAATAAATAAAATACAGTTATGTCTAAAAGACAGATATTTGGAGCATAGTACAAGAATGGGGTGATTTTTTTAAATTTTCTCTCTTGTGACACAAATAAGGCCTACTGACTTTGAAAAATAAGGCAACACGTAGACGAATTACTTACTTACTTTGACTGATCAACTAATCTGCTTTATGATATCCAAAAATAATTTTATCCATTACAATGAAAATTAGAGAGCTCCTGAGGCTCAGTAGCTTCACGCTGCTTCCTGTAAGCTCAGCAAAGTGAAGCATCATTTGCCGCGGGCAGTGGTTGGAAGGGTGTACTCTCCTTCACTGGGTTGCTGGAGCTCCGTGGGTTGGGGACGTGTCCACGTTAATCTGTGACGTCCAAAGTCCTTCCACTGGTGTAGCGTGGATGTGGAGAGGAGGGTGCCAGTTCAAGTGTAGCCTCGTCACCTGACCATGGTTCAAAATGTCGAGGCACCTTTAAAGGAGCAAAGTGTACTTTCACCTTCGTGGTGCTCTGATCCAAACGAAAGACGCTCTCTATTGTCTTAATTCGCACTGCCAAAGGCAAAAGCGAGCTTGGCTTGTCCAAGTGTTATAAGCAACGATAAAAATTAAACTATATGGCTGTTCCTTAGATTTATTGCAAATACATTATTAGTTGGTAAACATTTTAACCTTATGCAAAATTCATGGAATAAAGTCAAAATACGGTATATACAAAGTTAGGAAATCAAAAGACACTTTAGCGTTAGTTTTCAAATGGATGAACTTACATATGGTAACATTTCAAACATTATATATGGGATGCCACAATAGTGACTGAATGACTTTGATGAACAAATCACCCACAGTGGGACAAGCAGTATGACATGGCTATAAGGCGGTCAATACTTTATTTAATTTTTGGTGAGAAACTGCATAAATTATGTTGGTATAACATTAGAAAATTTCTATAGTTTCGTCATGGTATATTAAATAAATCATCGATGTCTTGTGATGACGATGTCTAATCGATGAGTAAATAAATCATCGATGTTTATTCGTCACCATTATTCACTCACATTTGGGGATACCATTTTAGGGATACCATTCCTACCCACGAATGGTACACATGCAAACATCCTGGTTCCGCACTAGTGGGTAAGCACAAGAGATGCAGCCAAACGGCTTTGACAAGCCTGCGAAGTGGCCACCTGCTTGCTCAGAGACACGTTTCTGGTACCAAGGTCTACCCTCTCTGTCCCAAATCTCGAGTGGTTCAGGCCTCCCCATCTCATATTTTTCAGTGCATTGGGTGTGAGAGAGGAGACATGGAGTTGAGACCGGAGATGGTGCTGGAGAGACTTGCTATTTTTAGATTCATGGATCTGTGAGATGGTACTGTCACGCCTGAGTGGTGTGATGGTACTGTCAAGCCAGTCAGGGATAAGCAACAACAACAACAACACTCACCTATGTTATGGTATATGAAGGGAAATATTGGAGCTCATTTAAAACTTTTTCTGTAAAGGATGAATTTGACAGCTGATGTGTTCTCATTCCATACTCAAAAGCAGTCAATAAGGCCCTGTGAGTGGAAAACAAGTCATTATGTCTAATGCGCACCACTTCATTGCTTATGCAAAAAAATAAACGATTTCATTTGATGCGATTGCCATAATCTGTTTTTTGCCATGATGCATCATATTGACGTGTAATGGTTTACGATACTATTGAACACCATGGCTGATTTTATCACTTGAATTGATTATGGTTAGAGTAGCATCATTGATGAAAAGATGAAATCCAATATATTGTGTTTTTTGCAACACATTTCCTTCGAAAGATACGCACTCTATTTTCATGTATATTATTAAAATTTTATAATTACAAATCCCATTACTTCTATGATCAGCTCATGTTCCGAATATATCATTCATTGATTACATTTGGGATTATATCACTCATTGTCTCATTTATACCGCTTCTCTAATGAAAAAGACAAAAATTTGGCTTTCACGTCTTTTTCATGATTTATATTAGGTTGGGGAATAAGTTCGTGGCGTTTTTACCAAAGATTTTTATTTAAACAAAAAACAATAATTATATCAATAAGTTAATGAATTATATATTCGCCGTTGCTGCATACAACCTCTTCCCACCTATCGATCCATTTGTTGATGCCGTTCCGCCAAACATCGCCTGGTCTGGGGTCAAAGATGTTGTGGATCCAGTTTTTAAGGACCTCTCTGATTAATCGAAGGTAACGCTCTTCATATGGTTTGACAAGGAGCGGAAAATATGGTAATCGATCGGTGCAAGGTCCGGAGAATACTGCAGATGCTCAAGAATCTCCCATTCGAGCTCTTGGAGTGCGACTTTGACGACATGTACAACATGGGGCCTAGTGTTGTCGTGAAGGAGTATGGTTTGACCATGTCGATCAGGTCTTTTCAGTCGAATAGCCTCATTCACGCGGAGTAGCTGGGCAATGTATATTTTATTTTTTATATTTATTTATTATATTTTTATATTATATTTTATTGTTTTTCCAATGGCGGGCACTTGAGGGTTGAACCCTATGCCACAACAAGGCCAGAGACTGCTATTCATGTGTCGTTACCCAGCGGGCACCTGTGAACCAAATCACGGAGGCGAGTAGCGTTACCCGCGTCATACCACCACAAACACATTTATAGGGTGGTCCACATTCATACATCATCTCAGAAGAAAGGGCAGAGAAACATAAAGAGAACAGAGCAAGAATGTAACATCCATGCCCGAACCGGGATTCGAACCCAGGACCCATAGCTCAGGAGTCAGGAGAGCTAAACCACTCAGCCATCAGCTAACTTATTATATATTATAGAAATAATTATTTTTTTGCTTCAAGATATTCGGCATTCTATAGGAAGATTGTTGGTTTACAGCTCCTTTATATCAGCTTAAAGTATACATCATATTGGCCTTCATATAGATCACTTTGATTAAACTTTATCATTTCATTCACAAGTTTCCCATTAGTCTCTCTTCAAATGATTACGTAAAAGAATCACTGACGTGTTAATGATTCTTGTAGACCAAATATTTTCATTATATTTTTCTTTAATTTGTCTAATCAAGAATAAATTTCCCTTTTGTGAACAAACATTTCTATGCATCACTTAAGAGTTTTGTCAGTAACTCTCTCATAACTTGAGCATTGTTTTCAACGTGTTAAATACAAGCTATTTTGGTAAAAACAAATGATTTCCCTGTTTATCTTTATTGTTCTAATTATCTTTTACATTGAAATCCTCAAACATTTTTCTATTTATTTTTGGATAATTTTCAAGTTATTTAAGGAGCGTTTTCCCCTCTTCCAAGCCTAATCTCCCTCATGACCGACATCTTTAAGCCTTTTAATTGAAAATAAAATTGTCTGCCTAGGCACACTTTAAGTAAATAAGTAAGCTTATTTGTTACTTTTTTATTATATTGTTACAAATTTATAAATAATAATTGTATTTGTCTTAAAATATCTCGGACAGATCGGAAATTCTCATATTTTGGGCAAAAGTTGCGGTATTTAGGCGTGTTGTAGTTTAAAAGCGAATTTTCTAATGATTTGGTGATTTGGCGATGTTTTGGCGAAAAACCTTGGCAACTTGGCGAGATTCTTGGCTCGTGAATTGGCGAGAAATAGATACTTCTGGAAACATCCATCACCTAAGCTCTGGGACTAATATTTATTGAGATAGCCTAGAAGTTTCCAGAACCTTGGCGAAATTGGTCGATTTCTCCGCCAAGTCAGGTATATATACCGCAGCCCGACCTGGAAGAGTCAGTTTTGTGAAGACAGTCAGTGAGTGAATACGATTAGTTGTGACTGCTAGTTGTTCTCTGTCTGAGGTATTTGAGACCTGTGATTAGAAGCTGTTTCTTATTATATCTGACGAATTGTAGCTGTATAATTGTGATTGTTACAGCGGGAATTTCTTATATCTAGGGAAGTTTTTACGAATAAAAGTCTTGTGTTCATATTAAGTGGTTGCTTTATTCAACTCTCAATCGACACGAACCTTTGAAGCTCGGTACAATATATAGTTATCTTTCTCTCTTAATCGTAATTAACTTTTTTGTAAGATATTTTTCTCTATGTTCTATTCTTAACTTAAATTATTTTATTACTTCAGTGGTTCATAAAGATATTTGATTTTCTAGTTATTTCTTGGCATCCTGCATATATATGTGTGTGTGTATTGGTGATCTTATCGATACTTTAAATAAATTTCAGAATAATAATGGTTTAATCAAACAAAGCTTATGAGTTTAAGGCTAAAAGTGCTCTCAAATATAATTTTTAAGTAAATATTTTATTTTCTTATTTGATTTTTAATGTTTCTATATCTCTTGAAATTTACAGAAAATCTTGCTTTACTCAAAATAATTTGTTCTTAAAACCATAAAAGTAAAAAAACAAATAATCGATTTAAATACTTTTCTTGCATTATACAATTTTGTTATGTGAAAGCCCCCATAAATTTAAACTAAATGATTAATTATTATACGATATTTTCACATATTTACACAAATTATAGGTACCGAAACATCTTATCTCATTTTTGCTTGAATTTTTCAAATGTAATTCAATCATATTTTTTTAAAGAGGAATTGAATATTTAAATTCCAGTTTATGATGTTCCTTGTTTTTATACCTTTTTATGTTTCTTTTAATTTCTATCGTATTTTTTTATTTGTTTATCACATATTTTGTTACGTTATAAGATTACATGGATTTTTCTTTCTTTTTTCCAAGTTTTATTTGTCAAGAGAAAAGAAACTTTTGATGATTGTGACGAATCTAACCATTTTTTTTAGTTTAAAAATTTGCATATAGCTGATTGTTTCTTTAATGTTATATGAAAAGTAGACTCATTTAAATTGGACTTGATGTAGAAATGTAATATTGAGGTGTAATTTACAGTTAAAGAAACCCTTACAGTTATATGTTTTTGTCGTAAATAACTACAATAGAAGATACCCTAACGACCAAATGTTGTTGTTGTTTACTAATGACACTTGGACAAGCCAAGCTCGCTATGCTATGCGAATAAAGTCGATTGGGAGCGTCTTTCGTTTTAATCAGAGCACCATGAAGGTGAAAGTACGATTTTGCTCTACACACTTTCCATAGGGACCCGTTTATAGGATAGGCAACCATTCACACCTCATTCATACAAGGAAAAGACAAAGACAGGATAGATAGAGAGAGAAAGTACATCCATGCCCGAACCGGGATTTGAACCCAGGACCTCCTTATCCGCAGTCAGGCACGCTGACTAATAGATAAGTTGGTCGGCAAATATTGTTGTTGTTGTAAAGCCATAAAATATCTACTAGATACTGCTTTTCAGGTGGAAATTTTCAAAATTAGTATCAAACCAAGGAAACCCAAAAATCTCTCTTCATGTTCATTTGGAATCATATGAATTCGGAAAACAGAAACATATGACTCATTATGGTTCGAATTATTCGGGGAAGAAATTGAATTTAGAAACCTACATTTTGATGAACATAATTGGAAAACAGCGCAATAATTTACCATTTTCATTAATTAATAACTTATTCTTTTAGTGTTACTTATTGTTAATACATCTTAAAATGTTATAAACGAATTGTTAAATGGCGTTATTTAAATTATATGAAAAAAATCTGCTTAAAAAAATTTACTTAAGTATATTAAAGAAATCATTTGAGACTTTCATACTCAATAATTTAATAAATCTATATTTAACAGTATTGACCCAAACTAAATGTTTTCTCAAAAGGGAATATAATTGTGCTGTTAATATCCTTTACCTTTCATAGCAGTTACAGCAATACATTTTCTCTGGTATTGGACATATTCCTTGTGGACAATGAATTAATCTGAACTTTTTGATCCATTTATAAGAAATCAAAAGATGTTTAGCGATAAATTCTATATTAAACAGCCAAATGCATTTAAATGGAAAATCTAATATTCAATTCCATTAAGTGAATTCTTATGAAATTAAATTTCAGAAAATGCAATTTGTTTTAAATCGCTTTATCATTATTAATCCCAAATTTGATGAAATATGTGATAACAGCCCATATAACGTGTCCTTTCAAATCCCTTTTAATGAAAGAAAGGGGGCAAGTCGATATTACTCAACCCCTCAGAACAAATCCACCCTTTTAATCGGAAATTTCCACCATTGCTTCGCCTTCATCTGTCTTCCCTCTCTATCAGATAGGGGGATAAATCTTTTTCTATTGCCTTTTTCACTATCTCCAGGAGGATTATAAATAAAGAAGAGTCCGCTTTTATGAGTTTATTGGTGACATATTTTTTCTGCCGCTGGTCGTAGGGGAAAACCCACAATCTGAAGGATGTTCTTCCCCAACTCAGATTCGCTTTTCTGCTTCTATCTTTTTCTCTTGCAAATTTTGTCTGGGTCATTATACTAATAGAAAGACTTTTATAAGATTAAATATTAAGGTACCCGAACACGTTCGGAGCAATTTTTTTGAAATACACTGCATATATACATTGTAACCATTTTTTCTTAGTTAATTTTAGAAAACATTAATATTGAGCCACTAATATTTAATGTATGCCAATATTATTCTTCAGAAATGTTAAACATGTATACAAATTTAAGCATCTTTTTAAAAATTCTACATCAAAATCTATTAAGCATATTTGAAAAAAATTAGTACCAAATAAACTATATGTTGTTATCTAGGGCATGTACTGAAGTTTTGAGTTTTTATTAAAAGAAATAAAAAAATACGCCCAGTTGAATATTTATATTGATATTTTAGCCAAATCTTCTATGCCATTATTCAAAAACAGATCACAATTTAAGAAATATTTAAGTGATTAAAACTCTTGTAGTACACATTCTCTAGAGAACAATATAAAGATCAAGTGCATAAAATTTCAAAGTGATATTATGAAAATATTTAAAGTTATCATTTTTGAAGCGTGCAAATTAAAGCCAAAAACCAATTTTGAGAAAATCGCATTTAAAGATTAAAGTATTGTGTCTTTTTATAAGAAATCCTTATAGTTGCTGATTAATTTTTTATTTGATTTACTGATTGATTTCCGCGGAAAAGTATTTATTTTAAATATCTTTTAGGAGCTTACTAAATTTATATTTTAAAATTAAACACTATTTAAACTAATTTTTAGCATCATCCTGGCCCTTTAAAGGCTCACTTCCGGTTCTTTAAATGTCCACTTTTGGGGGTTTCCTAATCTTTACCAAATCATTTGTATCTCGGAATGTAATTAACGTAGAGACGAAAACAAACCTGCTTTGGAAAGCCATTTAAATTATTTATTTAACGAAGGAATAAAATAAATTAATCATTTTTGGTCAAAATTGTCAACATGTACGGGCACCTTAAAAAGACATCTGTTTATCTGTTGTTATTGTTTTTTCATAAATAATATTTGTAGCTTTATAGATAATAAAACTTAGTCTCTAAAAATTAGGTTTGTTGCGAAAGTATTTGTTCGTTTCTCCATTATTACTGCGATGATTATTATTTTTGAAAGGTTCGTGATTATTAAAAAGCTATACATTTAGTGAAACATTATTAAACATATACTATTGAACATTGTTAAACATAATTAAACATTATTAAACATGTGAAACATTATTAAACATATTACTTTCTAATTTATGATTCTATATTTGGGATTCAAAGAATCATGCGTTCATCTCTTATGTTTTAATGATGCCTTTGTTCAGTATTATGCAGAAAATTTATAATGATAAAACGCATTGCTATTTGTTTCTAAAATGATTATCAATTTATTATAAACTTAAACAAAATGAGAAAGGCCGTGGTAGCCAAGTGGTTAGGGTATCGGCCATCCATCCGGAAGGGTGGGGTTCGATTCCCAATGCCGCCAAAGACCCACCGAGTACAGGCGATATAATTGCTCATTAACTCTGTGGAATCGAAAATCCTGTGGTCGGTCGTTGAGCAGTTACCATGGGTGCAATATGGTCTGGAGACATTTACTCCCCCTTCAGATCAATGCCAAAATTGAGGGAGTAGATCCTCTGGTGCTGTCATCTATCGGAGGATTTGAAGAGCAAAGTCGTACTTTCACCTTCATTGATTAAACGAAAGACGCACCCTATTGACTTAAATTCGCATAGCAAAGGCATAGCGAGCTTGGCTCGTCCAAGTGTCATTAGTAACAACAAAATGAGATGAGAAAATTTTTTGATATTTAAACATTTATTATCATTATAGATTGTTTAACTTTTTGAAAAATGAAAAAAAGGTTTTCGTTTATTAATGTATTTAAATTCATCATGAAATTCATTTTTATCTTATAATGTACACTTCAGAAAATAAAGCAATGAGTTGTAAAATATCCAAATATCGACAAATGCTGTTTTAATTGATACAGAATTTAGCAAAAAAGCAACACATATGTTGGTAGATAAAATAAAGAAGATTGAATGCAATGATGCAAACAATATTGCATTTTCATTTCTTCCATGATGATGTCATGGTTTTACAGCAAAGGGAATTTAAAGTTAAAACAAAAAAATTTATTATCCGACTGTTCACCGCATTTAAACATACTGCGAAGAGTTCAACCACAGTAGTCTTTTGATAACAGCTTTCTTGAGAAGTACATCTGTGGGAGTGAAGATAGGTAAACAACGTGTACATATAATAAAACCGAAAGCATCGCAAAGTTTTTCAATAAGATTCAGGATGAGAGAATATGTCAGCCTTTCTTTGCGGACAGGCTCTTCATTCTTTAAGCAATCATCAACAATAACAGCTTTGGAAGGATACATATAATCCGCTATTAAAATGAAAGCGTGATCAACTTCATACAATGTTACAGATTTATTTAGGACATTATCCTGGTTTCCTACAACGACAATAAGGACCTCGGCTGCACATATGAAACAACTTTCATAGGTTAATGCGAAACTACTACAAAATTTCGACTTGGATGGCTCTTCCACCCTGTAAACCAAGATGCCAGATTCTTTTTTGGCGGATTTTCTTAAATCTGGCAACCTGATTTTTATTACGTCATAGATATGGAGACCTATAAGAATTATGCGGAAAATTCTGTTTTGGTAACCTTAGTATCTACGTCATCACGCACGTTACAATACGTCATCAACAATTGTCATTCCTTCATCGCCAAAAAAATCACAGAATTCGGGATTGTACGGTATTTGTGCCCATTTTGTAATGTGTGTTTTATGCGTCCTAATGGTAATCAGGGATGTCTGAAAGCAAGCTGCGTGTGCTTTCTATTTTCTCTCACATGTATCCGCTTTCAAGTTGACAAATTTAAATGATTCGGTAAACATAAATTTTTTTCCAATATGACATAATGCTACTGATACGTGGCGAAATCATTACAAGCATTTGATTTGGATTGATATAGAAACATAAATTTGGGCACAGGTGCCGTATAATCCATAATTCCAAATTCTGAATTTTTTTGACGATGAAGAAATGTTGCTAAGATGACATATCGTGGCGTGCGTGATGACGTAAATACTAGGGTTACCAAAGTAAAATTTTCTGCAAAATTCTTATTGGTCTCCATATATATGACGCAACGAAAACAAAGTTGCCAGATTCATAAGAAAATCCGCCAAAAAATCACCAATCTCAGAATTTGGTGCATGGATTATACGGCACCTGTACCTAAGTTTGTTATAAATGGCTGTATAACTTACACTGCGTAGCTAAGTTGCACATATTGTCTTACTAGTACTCCATCAAGGCATAGGTGCAATGCGTACAGAGATCAATTTTTCATTCTATTTGATTATATAATAGCAATTCATTGATTTTTCACGGGAACAATATTTCTCAAACAGTTAGAAATAGACAATTGAGAAATCTTTGATTATTACGGAATGTTTCTCATAGTTGTGAAATGACAAAAAGTTGATCACCGATGAATAGAGCACTAATTGTAATTGATTATTTTGCTTCTATGCGTCTTTCTACTTCAATGCAGGTCAGCGCTTAAAATTTTCTAATCATCTCCTGGAAGCTACAAAAAATAGCTTTGAAACGGAGAACCAAATCAAAACATGAAACTTATTTTATTTGATAATAATGCAACTTTGCACTGCTTTAAACGCTGCTTTTTTCACATGTTTCTCAGTACGAAACAGTGATATAAATACACCTGCAAAATATTGCTGCTTTATTCTGTGTATAGTACTGTTAAAATTGCAAATCGATTATATTTTCTCCAACTTTTTCCTGTGTTGAATGATTGAAATATTTGAGTCTTTCTGACGCTTAGCTATCTTTCCTGTACAAAAAGAAATCATGGAACAATAAACCAACCAGACAACATATGCATAAAAAATGATATTTTTCATATAGAATATTCATTAAATTCAATCAATTATTTATTCACATCACACTTTTCATTAAAATGTATTCTTTGAAATTTGTTTTGATCCCATTTCAAAAGTTTACCTTCCTTAAAAATATTTTTATGCTGTTCAGATACAAAAATTGATTTTTTTCTTGATAAAAAAATAAACTTTTAATTAAAATTATATGGATGGAAAAATTTTTATTTTGATATTTAATTTTTTTCGATGGACACAAATTACATTAATAAAAAATATGTTATCAACAAAAACGTATCCCAGTACTTATTGTTGTTATTTGTTGCTTACCCCCTTGGCTTAGATAAACTGATTAAAGTTCAAGGGACCATGTCGCACAATAAGATCAAAACCAACATCCCCTCATTCAGCTTCACAGAGGAACCAATACTATCTAGAGGTACATAAGCCTTCTCATTTCCATTGAACATGAGATTATATAACCAGACCTAAGACGATCTAAAGTAGCTTGCGCAAGACTTGGACAGGAATACTGCTAGAACAATCCAAGGGAGTCAACAGCACACCAGTAATGATCAGAAGAAGTCCTCTAAGTGATGTTTGCATTGGCCAAAAGCAAGAACTGGACATGAGAAATACTCAGTTGAGTGGAAGAGACAGTGGATAGTTTGCTACCTTCACTAGCGAGCTGGTCAGCAACTTCCTTTCTGGTCAGCAACTTCCTCCACTGTAAACACATACTGGGTCAAAGCCACCCTGAGTCGAAGCAAGCAATTTTACTGAAATATCCTACCCCAATTTATCTAAAACATTAGGCCGAGTCTTCAGGTACTGAATGGAGCTTTTACTAATCGATTAGGATACAAATATCATCTGCATGAGACCTGCAAAGCTAGATCTGACGCCTCTTTAATATCAATAAGCTCAAAGCGAAAAACTGAACTGTGATCAGGATTACTAAAACAATATACATGTTCTTGTTTTCATAAAAACACCACTTCCCGTTTTTCCCGAGTCAGATCTGCATCTATCAGTATAGAAGACAAGCGCTTGAAGGGAAATACTGTTTATGACTTCAAGGAAAACCTTAATCAGCAGTCCTGAGTGTTCATTTTGTTTGATATAATCCCTACTCAGGTCTTCTGTAAAAGTTGCCATACGAAGAGTAGTAGTAGGTGTCAATAAATTAAAAGCATATAAAGGTTTAAGCTTAAAAATCCCTCAAAGCTTGTTTTCATATAAAACCAAGAAGGATATCCTTCTTCAGCCTTTGATTATCTGTTCATTCTGATAAAAGTAAATTGACGTTTTGTTACAGAGTCTAAAACTTGGAAGCGTTGCAATGTATCTTGGACAAATTTCTCCTTTTTTCAATAACAAGGGCTTGAGGCAGCTTCAAAGAAAACAATATCTCTGGGACAACAATGCCTGAGACCAGTGATAATTCTGGCTGAACACAGTTGCACTCTCTCTAATTTTTCAGGAATAGAAGCTGAAGCAACAATCTATATCCGGTAGCCATATTCAAGAAATCGTTGGATAAAAGCAGTTTACGTAGTTTTGAGAGTCTTTGCATCAGTACCCCAATCCCTGCCAGAAATATATTTAAGGAAATGTAGTTTCTTTTTATCCATTTCACATAAATTATTAATGTACTTACAGCAGTTAATTTTAGTATTCAAAGTGAACCTCAAATAAGTAGGAGTCTCGGTAGATTGGAGCATTTGTTCGTTTAGAAAAATCTCAGGTTGATAGTTGAACAGGTGTCTATAAGTTGTGAAACGGCCATTTAGAGATTTTAAAGTATTAAAGCTTGTATTATGTTAATCAGAAAAACACTGTATTTTAACCAAGTTATCATTTAAGGAATTTTCTAGTTTAGTTAATTACGTATTGAGATTCCAGAGCGCAACTTCATCAGAAAAAATGCCAATTTGGTAAGGGTCTGACACCTTTTATTAGTTATGAAAAGACTTGACACCTTTAATTATGAAAAGTGAGAACAAAGCTGACTCCCGAAGAATTCCCTGAAAAGTTTTACAAATTGAGGATAAAATGTCTTGATATTTCACTCTGAAAAAGCGATTGTTCATGAAGTCAGATTTCCAAATGGAAGGGCATGACCTCTGATTTTAAAATCAAAGTAGCATTTCATCAACAGTTTGTTTTTCCAAACCTTGTCAAAAGTTTTACGGAGATCAAGAAAAACTGCCATTGTGTGGCTGGTAAGTTTCATATTATGTGCCTCACTGACCCTTGTAGTATTTGGTCTATTGTACTATAATCTTTATAACCTTTACCGAACCTATATTGTTCTGAGGGGGAGGTTCTGATCCAAAAGGTGAAAGGTTCTTCTTAAGATGGTTCTCTACCTGAGTTTACATGTGGTGCACATGAGAGAAATTGGGTGTTATCTCGCCATGCTACAAGTATCTTTATTAGGCTTATAATAATAGCCGTTTTACACTGCCTAGAAAGCCTGAGTAGCTATCAAGATAAAATAATGATATATAGAAGTCTCTCCAGAGCATATTGTCCAAGATTGATTAAAAACTGCCCTTGGATGCCATCAAGTCCTGGGAATATCTTAACAATAATTTTTTGAATGGCAAATAGAAATTCAAAGCAGGTAATTGGATCATTGAAGAGTTGGTTACTAGTTTGCCTACAACATAAATTGACAGGTTTTCTGACACGTCTCTCAATATTTCGATAAAATCTGTTAGAGATCAAATTACTCGCGCTAGAATAATAATGACCCGGTGCTTCAGCTATCTCTTGGTCCTTCACGGTACAAAAGCCATTGGATTCAATGACAGAATTTGTATTCTATTCCTGTGACTGCATTTACCTAGATTTTTGACTAGTCTCTAAAGTTTTAGTCTTAGCAGTCTTTTAATCTAGGCTCTTACACAAACCTTGCCAATTATTACACTTTATATTGTATTTTATTCCTTTTTGATCTCTGATTTCAGTTTATTTAGTTCAATCCTAGCAACATAATTATCGATGATATTATAGTTTATCAGCAACTGTTTTCTTTGTGTCTGTAATTTCTGTAATATCTCGGAGAATCACAGACAAAACAAATTTTCTTTTTTTATGTGTGCCTCTTGTTACAGATGCCTTAGCCGCCTTTAATAAGGAGTGTTTGAAAGAGGATCATTCATCAAGTCATCAAGTTCTTCGGACAAAACCTTCTGAAATAGTATTCAGTTTGTTTTTTTAAAATTCCAGAGAGGTCCATTTACCTCGTAGGTCCTTATGTTAAAATCGGACTCAATCAAGATGGGATGGTAATCACTTCCAATAAAGTCAATGACTGACCATGAGTTTTGGGGAAAGATATTTGGATTAATGATAATCAAATCTAGTACAGCTATGGTGTTATATCTGTGGGAATGACAGGTGGGAGTTTAGTTGCTCAGGAAAAGAAAAGCCGTATCGTTTGTGAGATTTTCCAAATCCTTCTCTCTGCTGTTAGACAAAGTGCATCTCCAAGTAGCATGTTTAGCATTTAAATCTCCGTGGAGGACAGACTATCCTTGAAGATTCCTTCCAAATCATTTAGGTCAAAGTTCTGATTATTTGGAGGGATGCAAATTTATAATGTTAATATTACGGTTTTTCGAAAAAACTCCAGACTAGAGATTCTTGATTCGATGACAGTGGTGTTTGGTAATACACCTTTCTAGTAAGCAACAAGTGTCCATCTTCACTTTTGGATTTCCTGCCTTGGTGAAATATGTAGTAACCATTAACGTGTAGCAGGTGTCTTGCATTTAGTTTTGTTTTGTACTTCTTGTTTTTGATAAATATCACCGAATAAGCCAACAAAATTATTATCAACCATTTTGAATATTTTAAAAGATTTCTAATATTCTATGAAAAGAAAGTTGAAAAAAATATGTGAGTGACAAAAGAAAAGTTATTACAGTAAAATAAAAATTTTTAATTTATTTTATTGTTTTTTAAATTATAGACTGGTATATTATCCATGGCTACACAATACAAAATTCTTCAAATATTACAAATTACATGCAAACTTTTAGTTTACGCATTAAATTATTAGAAAACATTCTTTTAAACTTTTAGACATTAGTAATTAAGATTATTCTTAAATTTCTTGCATTTTTCATCACACACAGGAAAAACATAAATGAATTTATATTTTAATTTAAGAATATAAATAATATGATTTCTCTTCAAAAGCTATCTCTTTGCAAAAAGAATATTCAATAAGCATACATTTATGTTTAGTAATGATAGCAAACAAAATGCATAGGATTTAAATATAGTTCGATACAAAAATGAGATCAACTGTGTTGGAAAAAAAATACATTTTAGGATTTGAAATTAAGACACAAATTAAGAGAGTACAAATAAACAAATTAAAATATTTTTTATTATTGATCAGATTTTCTGATTTTCGATTGTTGAACCAACTAACGTTCTATGTATTAATTCTAATGAGTGAGAAATTTTTGGAAGGAAATTACTGGAATGCATTCGTTTTTTCTGCACTCTATCAGATTTAAGTCAATAGATCCTGCTAATAAGCTATACGAAAAACATCTTTTTCCTATAATATTGCAGAAAAATGCAGCTTTTGATCTGAACATTATAGTTCTAAAAAACAAATTGAAATTCAATAGCTCTTTGAAAAATATAAAAAATGTCACGCAATTTGTTTGTCCAGCACGTTCCAAATTCCTGCAAAAATTCCGTATTTAGGTATTCTTAGACAACTGTAATAATGGTTTCTTCTCTTTAGATTTTTATATGCGTTATATCTTGATATTGTTAACAGAACAAACCGTAAGAATCCAGAAAATTGTCTTAAAGTCATCTCTTTTTGATGACTTGCAATAATGATAAAAAAGGATTTTTCATTGCTTATTCTGTACTCATGGGATGTCTTATTCAGCTTTCTTAAGAATGTACCTTTATGTCTTAAACTATTACTATGTTAACTGTTACATGAACAAGTTTTAAAAGTACTTCCTAGCATGTTCCGTTTGAAATTTTCCAGATTTTTTAACTTGTTTTTGACTATTCACTGTATATTTTTATTAAAATCTGTGAGTTGAACTTATTTCTTTAAGCAGTCAATACTCTGCACATAGTTTTAAATGATTGTTTATACTATAAATCTCATCAGATTCACAAAATCTAAGTATTCTTTAGTATTTTTTAGGCGCAAGATACGTCATTATACTTTTTCTTTAAATTAAACTATGTAGTTAATGCTATATAGAAAAAGTATGATTAAGCAAAAACATGATATTTATATGCTAATACATTTTAAAAAAAATCACGTTATTGCGAGATAAAGTTTCACAATTTTTAATGGTGTATACAAAAAATAATTTTAAGTTTCTTAACTAATCTCTTCTGTGTTTTAGAATTCATACATAAATAAATTACTAAATACAATAAGTGAGAAAGATAAGCTCTTTCAAATGAAGCAAAAAAAAAAAAAAAAAAGATGAGAGAAAAAAAGCTTAAAGAAAATAGTCTGAAAAAAAATCAAATTCAACAGATGAGCTTGTAAGAATATGAATACTGTGCAATTACATAATCATCTCTCATAAATAATTATTCCTGCAAAAAAAACTAGTAAAAAAAAACAATAAAGTAAGGTTTAATGCGACATTTTTTAAACTTAAGATTAATAATCAGAGCATATTTTAACATGTATGGTTGAGTAGTGTCTTTGCTGACAACTTTTTTAAACGAAAAATAGTGACTCATTTATATTAATATTTATAAGACATTATTTTTAGGTTTTTTTCTCTGCTAAAAAATGCGTAATCCATCAAAAGTCAAAAATTTCTAAAATATTTTCTCATTGAAAATAGAATATCTAAATATTATTTCCTTTCCAGAAAATTGTAGAAAAGATAAATTATGCATAAATGATAAGCCTTTCAAATTAGAAACTAAATTAAAATTATAAAATAATAAATTGATTTTAGATTTTAATCATTTTTTAAATAAAATTTGTAAATGCACACTGTGAGATGTAATTTAAAATTATCATTTATATTAATATAGTTACGCATTTAAGTTTAAACTATTTGTCATTTTTAAAAGTCCGCTTAAATTCTTCACATCTAGCATAAAAAATTCAAAAACCATAAATGACTGAATTTTTTATAATCATCCAAACTTGTAGAATTTATTCTCATGTAAATCTTACTGATGTTCATATATTACACTCAAGAATTTATTTGTTAAAAATATGTATTAGAACTATATATATAAAACTTTTATAGGATTATAACCAAACATTTGAGAATTAAAATTAAATGTTATTTTTCCAGCATGTAAAGGACATAATAATATTAATAAATTATAAGAACATATGATTTCAATAAATAAATTTTTATGTGTAAAAGTAAATTTTTATGTGTAGTTATAAAATATATTATAAACTGCAGTTGCTTTATTCGACATGTAATGCTAAAGAATTAACTGAAAATGAATATTTACCTACTTGTCTAACAACAACAATAAATATTTTACAGATTTCTGAAGTTTAATAAAATAGATATCTTTATTTTGTGAATTACTTTTATTTACTTATTATAAATATGTTACCCTTTGCACAATATTTGCAATATATGCAATAATTCATAGTGAAATAAACTGATAGTTAGAATTTCTTAAAACTTTATTAGAGTTGAATCTTATGATAAATTTATATTTATAATTAAGCTATAAGACGTTCTTATTAAACTATAGAAGAGCCTCCTAAGCACTAAAGAGCAACCAAGATTCAACAATAAAAACGAAATGTGACCATTAACTGCTTTTATATTGTTTAAAATCTATTTTGATAAGGATAACTAAAAAGAATCAAATTCAACAAGAATATGTGTGACACAAATTTATTAATAGGGACTATAAAATAAATAGATTATATTGAAGTATTTTCTCATAAGGATAAAATATATATCCATTGGAAGCTTGTTATAATTTTTAAAATTGTGTAAAAATATTCGATTTGTACAAAAAAAAGCCATTTATGCATTATTTATTTCCACAATACCTCCAACCGTTACAACTCTCACATCGCCATTTATTTTATAAAAGAAAATACATCAATGTTTCTTTTCTTTCATCAAAAATAAAAGATACGTTTCTTTTCCTTTTATACAAAAAATAGGGATGAACTCTTCAAATATTTTTCTCTACGTGTGTTCAAAAGTGGCTTGTAGCAGATTGTTATCGGATGAATTTTCACTTTTCTCCAAAAGTGCATTTTCATTGCCCCCAACATTCCTCGGTGATTTTTAATGCATGCTTTCCAAATGAAAGAATGACTGCCGAAGGTGGAAGAGCGATCTGGGTGGTCGTCATGGCAACGAAGATGTTATGACACATCTTGAAGAACATCAATTTGGCCACCTGCCATCATTGGGACAAGGCTTGTAAATAGTACAGTGTCACATATTTTCTTTTATCTCCTCCTTCCCACTTTTCTCCTATTTTTTCCCGTTTTTTTATGTAAATTTTTTTCCTTTTAGATTTTGAAATGTTCTAAAGATATCGTTCTGATATAACAGCTTTATTCTTTCATCGAAGATAAAACAGAAGAAAACATTCCTTTCTTCAGATCTATTTTCTTAATTTACTTCGAATATCCGATTTATAATACAGATGAAGAATTGTATTTCACAATTTCGTTTTAAACAAATGATTTATGAATTATATTTTATGCTATTTTTAACTAACTCTAAAATTTTGTTATCATCAAAATTTCTTTTTTTTCCACTTTATAAAAATTTTAAAAAATTTTAATATCTTATATCTAATCTATAACAAATAAATACTTTGTAAAAAAAAAGTAAAATAGACCTTTTTAATCTTCTGCCAAGGTGTGAAAGTATAGAGTCCCAAATGTGTTCAAATGTTGTCAATATAGCATGCTTAAAGCCTTTTTCAACAAATAAATGCTTATAATATTCATATTTTATTATTTAATTACTTCATTAATCAAATATGGACTATACCCATACACTCATTCAGCCCATTTGTGTATTTTCCTGTTACACGTCTCGGCACATTACTCAACAAGTTGAAACACTGAACTATGGATGGGCTCAGTATCCAATAATAGCCATAAAACAGCCTATGTGATTTCATTAATTTCAATCATATACCATTGTTTAAACTAGTCAATTTTATGCATAATAATTTACAGTATTCAGTTTGCACAAACGAAAGATTTTAACACCATGTCTTCCGGAATTTTTACGATATCCTTATGACGAACGATACAATATTCCTCGGTACTTTTCCATTTCGCCGGCGCGGGCGATAAAGTCGCCAAAAATGATACAACCGGCGCTAGAGGGAATATCTCCTCTGGTAACCTTTTACTGCTATATTTCCAAAACATGGGACGGCCTTTCACTATCAACGACTTTATTTCGACTCGTTTTTTTCTTTTTCCATTTCATAATTTTATGCTATGTTGCTATATATACAAATTTAATAATTTCATGAAATCTCTCTAGAAAAAATCGGATTTTAAAAATATATCATAAAAAATAATAATCGTAACAAACTCACATAAAAAATATTGAAAAAAAAAATAAGATTTTGAAATATGCATCACCCGATAAATTGTAATCTAATATAATAAGTTAATAAATTGAGGCTCTGGCACCCATCATTCCACGCATAGCGTGAACACAAAAACAACAATTAAATAAATAAATTTAAAAATTTTTATGCAAAACAACATTATTTAAAAATTTTTATGTGTATACTGTGTGTTGTCGCCAATTGGCGACTTCATTTTCGCTTGGCGAGATTTGCGCCGGCGAAACGGAAAAGTATTTATTCCTCTAAATGATATTCCGCACTGGTATGATTCAACTGTTAGGTGGCTTCTGGCTAAATTACAAGTCAAAAATAGTCCTATGCTACATTAGTAAAGGATTCAGGTAATAGTAAAATATAACCCCTTATTGACGAACTTTGCGACTTGTTTTCGTCGCCAAGCGATTTCCACTTAAGAAAACCGTATATATGACACAAAAATGACGTAAAACATCAGAAAACACAAAACCTGGCAATAAAAATTCCAAAAAAGCAAAAAAAAATTCAAATTTGCAACACCAAAGGGAAAATTAGAATGACTAGAATCGATCATAGGGCATCAGATTTGGCGAAAAATCTCTTAGAGGGATATATCATACTTATACCAGGATTTCTTTACTAATTTAGAGTAAGACTACTTTACTAGGAACTAGTTTGATATCCCCCCATTGGCGACTATTGCGATATTTTTCCGTAGCCAAGTTAATCGCATGTTTTTAACGAGGGAGTTTTCCCAAAATTAAAAAAATATGCATTTTATTAAATTTTAAATTACATAATAGTATAAAAATCTAAAAACGTATTGCTGGAAAATGAATAAGAACTTTTTTGTTGGGTTTGCCTTCTCTTCAAAACAATCGATAAAAGACATAAGTCAATAATAATATTGGACTTACTTGATATGACGTCAATCTCACATGTTGAATATTGTGGGTGATATTATGGAAAAATATAGATAAAAATGTAATAACAAATAAACAAAAAGAAATTGGAAAAAAAGAACAGTTTATGATTTTGAAAATATAAAAGAAAAATATAATAATAGGTTTAAAAAATATGTAAGAAAATTATATAATAATTAGACATAATAAAAAATATATAAATAATAAATAAAAAGAAATTGAAAAAAAGAACAGTTTACGATGTTTGGTCTCTGGTGACAACGAAACACATCAGCAAACGTAGAACAAAAAGTTCGAATTGAAACTAAAACGAAAACTTCAAATATTGTTGCCACTGAAAAGAACCATATATATGACGTAAAAAATGATGTAAAACACGAGAAAAACCAAATATGGCAACAAATAAATCTGAAAAGTAGCGAAAATTAAATTTGGCAACACTATAATCAAAACAAAGGACGCTATATTTGGTGAGAAATCACTTGGGGGGATATCATATTTACACTTTTTGCTAATCTGACTTAAGATCATGAGTTTTAAACTCTTTCCATATTACTAATAACTATTTGTATGACAATAACTCAGCGCTAATGCAGTAGGCTCAGAAATTCTTGTCATTTATTACATCATCATCATTCATGGCGTGCCAGCCCAGGATGGACCAAGGAGTTCTGTACAAGTTTCTTCCAGCCACCTCGACTGGCAGCCAAACTCCTCCAATTTTTTGTTCCAAGGACCCTTCAGTCTTCTTCGACTGCATCCACCCATCTCAGCTTTGGTCTTCCTCTTCTTCTTACGCTGATGGGTTTTGCAAAAAAACATTTCCCTCAGTGTTTTATTGTCCTTCATTCTACTAACATGTCCAACCCAATTAAGACGGCTTACTTCAATGTGATGTACAACGTCTGGCTCCTTGTACATTCGGTAGATTTCTGTATTGTATCTTCTGCGCCAGACACCGTTTTCCTTCGTACCTCCAAAGATACTTCTTAAAATCCTGCGTTCAAATAGGCCCAACAGCTTCTCCTCTCTTACAGTCAAAGTCCAAGTTTCCGAGGCATAGGTCAAAACGGGACGGATAAGCGTTCTATGGATCTGTTACTTAGTTTTTCGTGATAAAAAGCTAGTTTTTAATAGATGTCTTAGGCCGAAAAAGGCTTTGTTAGCTGCAGTTAAACGTCTTCTTACCTCTGGGAGAATGTCATTATTTTTGCATTTATCGCAAACTCTAGTTATTATAACACGTAAAACACCATATTTTAATGAAGGCAGGGATAATCATCTGTCGTCATTCGTAATCATTGAACTAAATTATCTCCTTTTTGTTCACTGGTTTTACCGTGTTCATGTATTTGCCATGGATATGTGATTAGATTAAAACAACTTCATAATACTTGTACTTTATATTATATGATCGTGGTCAGTTACTACTGTTATTTTTTTGCAGTTATTTTTAGTAAGTATTTGTCATGTTATTGGCACGGATGCTGTATAATCCTGGATGCCAAATTCTGAGTTTGTTGATTTTTTGGCAGACTTTATTTTGTATCTAGCAACCTGGTTTTTATTACTTCATAGATATGGAGACCTATAAAATATTATGCAGAAAATCCTATTTTGGAAGCCCTAGTATTTACGTCATCGCGCACGTCACAATACATCATCTTGACAACATTTCTTCATCGCCATAAAAATTCAGAACTTGGAATTATGGATTATACGGCATCTGTCTCGTGGTTTATTTCAAATATTCCCTAGAATTATTGCCTGAAGAATGTATGAGTCTAAGATAAAGACAATTTTAATGTCATTCCGACGTTTTTGTGACTGGATGAAATAATTGTGTCATTTTTAGATTAAAGTTTTCATTTAATAGTTTCCAAAATTGCAATCATCAAATAAGTTTCAAAGTGAAATATTTCTCTGGGGTTATTTACAAATGTATTATGATTATAAATTAACGACTACCTTTAATTTTATTGTTAGTAATTAAATTTTATAAGTTGACAAACAAAAACGATTTAGAATATCTAAAAAAGAATAATTTATAATTGTTGCATGTAACTTGGTGAAACAGGAGAAGGTAGAATTGTTGAAAATCATAGTTTGATCAAAAAGGAAAGTGAATATCGATTTTTCAAAATAATTGGGTTGATAGTGAAATTTGTATAATAATGCACAAAATAAAAGTTTTTTTCCCAATTAAAAAGAATTTCTTTAAAAAATATGAGGAAGAAATATGTAAGTATCGTATGTAATGAATAATTTGTGATGCATAATAACATTTCCAAAAAAAAAAAAAGATTTCTAAAGAAAAAAAATTAATTTAAATAGAATAATTAAATTCAATACTTCGCATAAAACTATGAAAGAACATAATTACGCATGATAAAGTTCATTAACATAACATTTTCTTTTGAAAATTTTTGAAAAGTAAATAAATTATTTATTGCCACCCAATCCTTTAGAGATTTTACATTATTACCTATTCCACATTGAATGAAATTTCTATAGAAAATTCAATTACGTCGAAATAAATCTTCTTGCTATTTAGTGATTGTTATTTGAAATCCTAAACAATAAAAAAGTGTGGTTTTAAATATTGTAATTAAATATTTAAACAAAAGTGATTAAAAAAATATTTTAAGGTAGTCTTTTTTGCAACATTTAAAAGTAAGTCAAAACACAATCGCTAACCGTATGAAACCAGAATTTTTATAAAAAAATTTATAAGAATGACTACTGTGTATATATATATATATATATATATATATATATATATATATATATATATATATATATATATATATATATATATATATATATATATATATATATATATATATATATATTAGTATTTAATAATATTATCTACATAAATTTTAAGTAATAAATATCAATATAAAATTTAGTAATATAAAATTAATTAAAATACATTTGAAAATTCAATATTTAAAATATGATCTGCATTTGCACGAAATTATGCCGAAAATAATTTATACCAGTTAAAAAATTTGTTTTTATATATTTTTCTTCATTTATTTTAAACTTGTATTATCTGGTACACGTAAAAGAATTTTAATTTGGATTATCTACAATTTTTCTTTCATCAAACAAATAATGCATTTCACAACATTAGCATCAAAAGCACACAGTTGTCATAGTTTATGTAAAATTTCCTTGTAAATACAGATTATTATCTGTATTAATTTTACTTTAGTGCGGAGATCACTACACACAGCCTTAAATAGTAAAAAATACTTTTAAATAATATAAAAATAGGAAAACCTTAAAAATTATATTTACAACTATAAAACTAATAAATATATTCTTAATAAACTCAAAAAACTTAAGCATGAAAATAATCGCAGGGTCTCGTTTAATTTGAATATTTTACATAATTTAATATCGTTTTCTTCTCAAGATGAGAAAAATATAAAATATGCTCATAAGGTTAATTTTGTTAATTAAATGCAGTTCAGATTCCATAAACAAGAAATATATTCTCATCATAAATTCAAATGCATGTTTGCAATCTCAAAATGTATGTATCTATTCTGCGTAGGAAAAAATTGAGAGCATAATTAACAACGAAAAGAAAGTAGGAATACAAGATACTAAAAAAAAATCACGATTTTTTTTCAGCTTTTTATTTCGCCCAATGAAAACGGTGCTATCAAATGCTCCTAAGTTCGAGACGTAAAAGACATTTTTTTCATTATAAACATTAAAATGAAAAGGAATGTCAGGAAAAAAATGGAAATATTTCAGTATTTTATTTGTTTGCGTTATGCAGAAGGAACTTGTGCGTTACTTTGTTAATATCTTACTTACTTATCAAATTAATACTTGAAAAAATTGCATTAATTAAAGTACCTTTCTCAAAATGTAGCTGCAATTTTCTTCGAAAGAACGAAGTTTTAATGAAAAATGAGTTTTATATTTTATTCAATGAATTTGAATACATTTTGTATTAATTTTTGTATTTAATGACATTTCATATTTGCAATATTTTTAAAAATTTGTAAAAGTTAGTCTTCCAAAATTTTCAAAGAATCTCATTGAAAAAAATTTATAATTGCTAAAAAGATCACTAAAAAATTTAATTGTAATTAGATTTTTGAAAAAAATATTAATGTATACATTTGGATTTTTGTCAAAGTTCAAAATTCTGAAATAATCATATATATATATATATATATATATATATATATATATATATATATATATATATATATATATATATATATATATATATATATATATATATATATATATATATATATATATATATATATATATATATATATATATATATATATATATATATATATATATATGTATGTATGTATGTATGTATGTATGTATATACATATATGTATATATATAAATATATATATATATATATATATATATATATATATATATATATATATATATATATATATATATATATATATATATATATATATATATATATATATATATATATATATATATATATATATATATATATATATATATACAAGGTGATTCTAAATTGTCTTTACAAATTAAAAGTGGTGATAGTACCCATCCATACAAGTAATAGTTACATAGGAACATAGAGTCGCATTCCACTCTGAGAGGCAGAAAAGAGGAAAGTAGAAACACATTGAGAATCTATCACGTATTTACCGTATTCAAATTTCCACGGAGATGAATCATTTTGCTCTTACTGATACCGAAAAATGCCAATCAGAATAGACGTTGATCATTATAAACGGCGCATCATCATCGCTTCAAGTATTAATTGAATAACATCGTCCGAAGATTTTCGTGAAAGCTATGGCGGTGTACGCGTACAACGTGCAAAAAGTGCAATCTTTGCAGACAGATGATTATCCCTGCCAGGCAGACTTTGTGCAGCGGATGCTGGGGATGAAGAATAACAATCTACGCCATTTCCTGCATTAATATTATCAAGTGAAAAGGTAATATTCAGCAGAGAAGGGATTTTCAACAAGCGCAATCAACACACGTTTGGTCTGATAACAATCCCGACAGTAAACCCCTCGTAGACACCAGCACAAATTTTCCATGAAATCTGGGCAGGTATCTTTGGAGATTACATGGTAGACCCTTACATCTTGCCAGACCGTTTGACCGGTGCAACATACCGTGTCTACTTGGAACAAGAGCTTCCCAGTTCATTGCCGGCTGCTCCATTCCCCGTTCAGAGAGACATTAGAGAGCACGATGGAGCCCCAGCACATTTATCCATCAGGATCCGTAACTCTTTGAGTGTCACGATGGATTGGACGTAGCGGAGCAGTGGCTTGGCCTCCTCGTTCACCGGACCTCAACCCACGGGACTTTTTTTCTGGGGTCACATGAAATCTCTAGTGTATGAGACGACTGTTGTCTCAACTGAAGATCTAGTGGCTAGAATCGTTGTTGTCATGAACAAAATTATTACGACACCAGGAATCTTGGCGAGGGTATTCCAGTCATTCCTTCACCGGTGTCAACTGTTCCACGGCACACGAAGTCGGCATTTTAAGCATTTGCTGTGAGGCTTTCACTAAACGATAAATATGATTCTGAAACTTTTGGTATTATTCATTCACTTACTCAACAATGTTGTAAGTACAAAAGGGAGATTCTTTTTCCTCCCTCTCAGAGTGAGATGCGACCCTATGTAGTAATTGCTTGTCTAGATGGGCAATATCACCCTTCTTAATTTCTAAGAACAATTTAGAATCACCATATATATATATATATATATATATATATATATATATATATATATATATATATATATATATATATATGTATACATATATATATATATATATATATATATATATATATATATATATATATATATATATATATATATATATATATATATATATATATATATATATATATATATATATATATATATATATATATATATATATATATATATATATACATTCATACATACATACATACATGCAGACTCCATTAATTTAGTATGTTAAAAAAATTTTCCAGCAAAAAGACAACAAAAATTTTCTCTTTAACTCACATTTACTTTCAGTAAAACTGTTTGATCATTTCATTAAAAACTTTTTTTTAAATTTAAAACTTAAATCTAAGTAATAATTAATGAAACTGTTATTTAAGTACTTATCTGTATTCAGATTTACCAAAAATAAGTAATTTATGTTATGTCTAGGTTTTAATAATAAATGTTTTTTAAAACTGTAATATATAACTTAATTTATAAATAATTCTGCGGAATTTTATTTGCTTAATATTTTATTGATTTTTTAAGGTACTGACAAGAAAATTCCATTTTATTTTACATTTCATTTCAATTAAACTATTTTTTTATATATTTTTAAATTAAAAATTACATTTAATTCATTTATTTTAATAAAGAAATCATTTCTATATATTGTTTTCTTATCTCTGCCATTTGCTTTTAAGGACTTCGTAAGGGGTCATCCCCCTTAAACAGTGATCAAAATTTAGAATGTTTTCTCTCATGTGGCCCTTAGCCAAAAAACGAGAGCAAAGCACCTTAACTTCTTCAAAACATCCTTTCACAGCTCTGAATAACATAAATTGAATCTCTATTGCTTGATTGCGGTGAAACTACGTAATAAATGTGTTTTTCCGTTCGAAATTCAGCAAAATTCTCTGCATAGTAAGTAATTTTAATTTTATAATTTACCTTTGGAGTCATTAGGATGCTAGATCATTAGTATTTCTGGATATGTCCATTGTAGAATTTTTCATTTTTGTAACTGAAGCTGGATTAAAATAATATAATGAACATTAAGCACTCTCTTTTAACTATTCACCAAATATATTGTTTGATTTGTCAATATTAATTTCATTTAATCACTTTTGACATTTCTAAATTAAATCATTTTTTAAAACGTGTCATTTTAGAAATCCATTGCTTATTTTGTAAATATTTTAATATAAAATATGCATACATATTATCTTATTTGCAAGCTATCATAAATTTAAAAAAATGTTACAAATTTTTGGCAACAAGATAAAATTTGAAAATAGAATATAATTGCTTTCTTTTCAGTGCAAAAAACTACGGAACAGTTTTGTTTATAAGTGAAAAAGTCAAATTCGCTGTAGAAAAGTAACGCACAATTTTTAACTTGCTGAGAAGAGAACATTTAGTTTAATAAATCTTTTTTATGCATTTTTGGAAAATATTTCTTGATTTTAAAACACATTAAAATATACTTAGAACTTTTTATTTTTCTTTAATTTAAATCATTCTTAACAGAGAATCTATTATTTACATAAAAAACTTTTTTTAAATTTTTGGAACTACATGAGTACCATAAATTTCTCTCTATAAGTATTAAAGTAAAAATCATGAATTTATGCATTCTTAAAGTATTTGTAATTCTATGTCATTATGTGATTCTAATAGCTGTATGCAAAGCATTTTATGCACAGTATAAATCGTATAGATTTATGCTGTGCATTAAATGCTTTGCATACAGTTATCAGAATGAATGATTTCTTATTTGAAAGTTTTTCGACAACATGATAATAATGCTTTATACTATTAAGTACAATTTAATAGTATTGTTGTTGTTGTATGCCAGCTAGGCTGGCAATATGGGGTACGTTGCTCCACTTTTCCAACTAAACCATATTTGGTGTGGAGTCCGACTTCCTCAGTACACACATGCCATAGGGATCCGTTTATAGGATAGGCAACCAATCACTTTACATTCATACAAGGAAAGGATAAAGACAGGATTGATAGAGAGAGAAAAAAAGTACATCCATGCCGAACCGGGATTCAAACCCAGGACCTCCTTATCCGCAGTCAAGCACAGTAAAAGTAAGAAAATTTCGATGATTTTATTCACAGAATGATCAGAGTTGTATCTAAACGCAATTTTCGATACTGTAATAAAGATATAAAATATATCAAAATCCATTCATTTTAAGGCATTCCAACTTTGACTGAGAGAAAAAAATGTTTGCTGTAGTAAATTCTCATTTACTTAGACTACATTAATTCCAATATTAGGTTAAATCTTTTGAGTTTTGTATATTTCACATAAATGGATTTAACGATTAACTATTTTACGTTATTTTTATATTTAATTAACTCATATGATAAAAAAAATGTGTGACTATGTTTATTATGGCGATTAAATGAATGTGATTTTATAATTTTAGAATCCATTTAAAATTTCTTTTATTTTTAATATAACAATGTCTGTTTTATCCAGTCTTTGACTATTTATGGGTAAATTTTGTTATCCCTATGCCTAATATTTTTGCAGTTAAAAAGGATATAATGGTTTAACTTTATCAGCTGTTATAATTTTACTTATTTACTATTCGATTTTAAATATATATACTAAAAATAAAGACATCTTTAAACATACAAGAATACCTTATTCTCAATTAATTTCCTTAGTTTAAAGCAAATTTTATAGGGTATAATTTTTCACTGAGCGATAGCAATATATTTCTAAAGTATTTTTGAAATCTATCTCTTAGCTATGTTCCCAAGAGTAATGCATAAATAATTTTAATGGCTTGTAAAATATGTAAGTATGACATATTTTTGAATCTGTGCTCCAATTTATAAAATTCTTGAGCTTGATAAGAGCAAGAAAAAAAACTTCATTTAGTGTTCTCTAGCGAATCTGCAGATCGATATCGGTTAAAGTTAAGAGAAAGTGGAAATAAACAGGGCGAGGAATGCAAAATCAATTCATCCGATAAAGATAAATCAGTTCGATTGATGGGGAGGATGAGGACGAGTGACGGACCACTTGGGAATCGGTATTGAGCGCTGACAATCATCCCCCATGAATTATCGTGTAGGATCTGTTGAAAAACATCGTTCCCTCTCAGCGGATTGAGTCCACACGGGTTTATCAAATTGCGATGCTGATTTCGATTTATCAACATTTAACTCTTATCGTAAAAGTAAAAACGTTAAGAATATTGCGTGTCTAATTGCAAAAATATGCTTGGAATCGCAATGAAATATCATGTTCCTTCTTCGTATGATCAAAAATATTATTAAATGAAAATTCAAAAGTATCATGAACATAAACTATAAAGCAGAACGATCAGAAGACATAAAAAATAATTCTTCTAGAAAACTATTTCTTGAGAAATATGTTTTTAAAGCCCATCGCTATGTAAGCTTTGAAAAAGTTTCTTATTTTATTATTTTTATAACATTTAATTGGAAATACTCATAAAGATTGCAAATATTAATATTAGATTATATTCTAAGAAATACTACGTATTTAGTTTATGGATAGTTTAGATGTGAGTTAAAATCTATTATTATGAAAAAAATGCAATTATTTATTGCAAGGCTCTATATTAGCAATGAGCCGACCGATTGGCTGAGTGGTTAGCGTTCCTCACTCCTGAGCTGTTGGTCCCGGGTTCGAATCCCGGTTTGGGCATGAATGTTATTTTCTTTCTCTGTTCTCTCTGTATTTCTCTATCCTTTCTTCCATGATGATGTATGAATGTGGCCCACCCTATAAACGGGTTTGTGGTGGTAACGTTACTCGCCTCCGTGACTTGGTTCACAGGTGCCCGCTGGGTAACGACACATGAGTAGCAGTTTCCGGCCTTGTTGTGGCACAGGGTTCATTCACCCTTGTGTATCCGCCATTGGATAAAAAATATTAGCAATGAATTCTATGAAATGTGTGTATTATGTTAAAATTTTCACTAATTGATGCAAATAACGACGAATGGTTTCATCAGATACATACACTACTTCAGTCTTATCTTTATAATTATTACTTCAAATAGATGCACTTTCTGAAATAACATAACTATCGGAAGGAATTTTGTGCTTCAACTAACAACTGATATGTTTTGATACTCCATTGCTTCTAATTTATATCTATAATTTTTTGAAAATCAATTCTTTACTTATATAACAAAAATGCTGCAATAAATTTCTGTTACATTGGTTATGAATTCTCCTTTTAATTCAAAATCTACAGTGAAATTTATAAGGCTTTTTTCAAACAATCTCTTACATAAGATTAATTTAAAAAACACCAATGTAAAAACACAGACATAGACAATTGTGCAACTCATTTTATCTAAAAGTGTTAAAACATTTTTATTTATCAGACATACATACATATATGCATGTATTTATATATAAATGTGCATGTAAACATATTTGTGTATATATATACATATAGAGATAGAAAGAAATACAGAAGCATAGTTCTTTTTCCCGTGAAATAATGCAGATTCACAATTCTCGTTGATTGTTTTTTTATTTTCTGAGCAGCGTTCAAAAAATTCAAATTCATTTCACCTTGGAGAAAAATATTTCAAGTTTTTATGCAAGACTGCACTTTAAATTCCCTCATATCTGTCTCTTTCAATATTTTCAAATTGCTTTTGAAATAAAAGCATCATAGTTTTTTAAAATATGGCTGTGTTTCACTTTTTTAAATTAACTTCTTTCATTTCCTCTCACGTCCTTCAGATAAATGAAAATCTTCAGTAAACTGAAAACTTAACATCGACAGTTCGAAAAGCAGCCATTTCTTCATCGTTCAAGATAATTGCACTTTTCCCTTTTCCAATGATATTTTTTCAAACTGAAAAGCTACTTAATTCTGGTAGATTTTTTTAAAATTATTTTTCAATAATTTATGGCTGCTTTTATAGTTCTATTACTCTTGCATTACTAAAGTGGATATTAGCATAATGTGCAAGCATGGAAAATTTCAATATACAGTGTGATCTTTTTAAAGTGACAGTGTTTGGAGCGCCCTGTAGCGCGATCTAATAACCGGAATGGCACCAAACTTGGTATTCAGACTAATCAAAACACCGGGAAAATTGATTCCGTGAAACAAATTTTAGTTCCAAAAATTACCGCTAGGGTATTTTGTAACGCTTTACAATGTATAAAATGTGAGAAAATCAAAAATATATACAATCGTACAGTTAAATTAATATTTATTTACTACATTAACTTCCTCGGTGAGGAATTAGACCACATTCCATGTGAGCACAGTTCTCAAAAATAACACCGTGCATTCTGCGTACAGCGTTCCCCACAGCCGAACGCAACAAGTCACGAAGAATATTCTGCACTGTCTTTGTTATGTTGTCCTTTAGAATAGACAAATTGGATACTCCATCAACAGAAACGCACGTTCCGGTAACGTGAGAGGCATGGCCACTGGAGCTCGTTTACTGCAGCTGAGATTGTTTGTCGGAGCTGTTTACTAATTGCTTTTATAGCCCCGATTACTGGCACTGTCATCGAACAACATTTGCATTTTGCTTTGATACCTGTGTTTTATGCTAATTCTCGTTATTCTAAACGACAGCAGCGCCCTAGAATGACCTAGCGATGACTTTTGGAAGTAAAACTTTTTCTTTACGGAATTTTTTCCCATGTTTTGAGTAGTCTAAATATTAAGTTTGGTGTCATTTCGGCTATATTAGATCGCACTACAGGACGCTCCAAACACTGTCACTTTAAAAAAGATCAACTTGTATAGATAAATTTGAGGTACTAGTTGTGTCAGAGTTCGCTCACATTTGAGAACATAACTTATTCACAGACTGTAATTAAGCAACTCGTTTATTAATTGAAATGTAAAATGATTATTGTGATCCTTTTTTTAGTGAAATTAGTGCACAGTTTGTGATATTCCTTGAGGCATAAAAATGACACTTAATATTTCTGAGAATGATAATTTCTGAATCAATTTTTGCTGATTTGCTCGTATACTCACGTGTTCTAATAGAAACGAGAGGCAAATCAAGAAAGTCGAGGTTAAAATGCTAACTTCAATCAAGCGAATATCATGCGTAACCAGTCACCGCAAATTTATAAATGTCTCTTAAATAAGAGCCCAAATGAGATGGGCTCTTATTTAGATGCTTCACTATCATACTTTGTGAATATGAAGTGCATTAACTGCAAAATAATTCATGTTGTTGCTTATGGCACTTGGACAAACCAAGCTCGCTATGCCTTTGGCTGTGTGAATTAAGTCAATATAGAGTCTTTCGTTTGGATCAGAGCACCACGAAGTAGAAAGTACGTCTTTGCTCTTTTTAAGGTCCCTTGTCATTTTGAACCACGGTCAGGTGACAAGGCCACACCTGAGCTGGCACCCTCCTCTCCATATCCACGCCACGCCAGTGGGAGGACTTTTGGACGTCACAGAATAACGTGGACACGTCCCCAACCCACGGAGCTCCAGCAACCCAGTGAAGGAGAGTACACCGTGGTCACCCTCCCAACCACTGCCCGCGGCAAATGATGCTTCACTTTGCTGAGCTTACGGGAAGCGGCGTGAAGCTACTGAGCCACGGGAGCTCTGAATATGAAGTAGATGTCTAGAATTAATTATCAGAATTTTTGGAAGCAAAATAAGTAATATTGATTCATAGGGAGAAGACTGTCTTGACTTCATTTCTGTTAGTGTTAGCTGGGAATTATGGAGTGGCTTTCACGCCTTGGGTGACCCTATTAGAAGTAAAAACTCCCGATGCACTTCAGCCACTCCTCCCAAGAACACCCCCTTACCACTGTGAGGCCACTAACAGGACTGAGGCCTCCAATATAACGGCTCACGTGGATGTTGGTGGCAATGAAACAGCAGAAACTTTAGAAAAGGATGACTCAGGTTATCCTGCTCCTTCTTCTTCCACGCTCACCTACCTTGAACTTTTTCCCTGAGAAAAGCTCAGTTTAAAACCGATTGGCAGATACCTTTGACTCACACCACTTCTACAAGGGTAGAAAGCGGGGACTTTCTCTGGCTCTTTCCAGTGATAGAAAATCCATCACTTGCCTTGCACGTCTTGCCTCTGGCCACCTGAAATGCCATACTTTTGTAGCAGGTAACAAGACCTTCCCCCTCTGTCCTAAATGCCACGGACACCCAGATTCTCCTGAGCATGTCCTGGATTGTATGAATATGCTATGGGATGAAATCTACACTTCTCCCCGCCTTGTCATCGATTTCCTCTCCGTCACGGACTCCTTGTTTGGTCTGACTTCGCCAGACCCCTTGGAGATAAGCAGCAACAACAACAAATAAGTAAAAAAGGCCGTGGTAACCTAGTGGTTAGAGTATCGGCATTCCATCCGGAAGGGGTTCTATACGAGGTTCGATTCCCAATGACGCCAAAGACCCACCGAGTACATGCGATATACGTGGTCGTTAAATCTGTGGAATCGAAAGTCCTGTGGTCGGTCGTTGAGCAGTTACCATGGGTGCAATGGTCTGGAGAAAATTTCCGCCCCCTTCAGATCAATGTCAAAATTGAGGGAGTGGGCTCTCTGGTGGTGGCATCTATCGGAGGATTTAAAAAAGAGCAAATTCGTACTTTCGCCTTCATGGTTCTCTGATTAAAACGAAAGACTTATTGACTTAAATTCGCATTGCCAAGGCATAGCGAGCTTGGCTTGTCCAAGTGTCATAAGTAACAACACAGCAATAATAAGTAAAAGGATGCTCCTGTACAAAATATTTTCATGTATCTTTTATTTTTCCATTTAGGCAAATTTATAAAAATTAAAAATGTCTAATATTTTATAATTGGGCTGGAATCTGAATCGGTAATGCTCTGATTTTTAGTTCAACAGTTTATTGTTCAATTCCCACATCGGTTGAAGATTTTTTAATTATTTGATATTCATTTAAGACTGTGAGTTTCTGTAACGTTAGACCTAGTACAAAGCATGAAAAAGAAGGGAAACCAAATCGTCATTCTCTATAGATATTAAAAAAAGTCTCATCTAATCTATTTTACATTAAAAAAAGTAATCAGAAATTCAAAACTCATACATGATATAAAAAGAATTATTCGAATAAATTGAATTTTTTTATTGTTCTAGAGACTTTGTATTCAAAAGTTATACTGTATACTATTTCATCGTCTGAAAATATATTTTATAAATTGTTTCAAATTTCTTCTTTCCTATAAATAATCTCAGCAATCATATATTTCGCATGTTTTGGCTGAAACTTAGTCTTCAGTATAGCTTTTTCTTATATACAGTTTAACATTCATCCGCTCTTATCAATCAATTTTTCTAATAAATTTACTTTTTAGAAATATCAGTTTATTTTATTCTATCTATAGCTTCATATATAAAACTACACGATTCGACTTAGCGGTCATCCTCATTTGAACATTAGACATTTTATATTTACAAAAAATACCTGATATCAATTTAAGTCAGACGTTATACATTCATTCAGGAAGTATAATGATCAAATCCCAAATACTTCCGGTAACTGTGCGATGAAACTATATATATATATATATATATATATATATATATATATATATATATATATATATATATATATATATATATATATATATATATATATATATATATATATATATAGATAGATAGATAGATAGATAGATAGATATAACAAAAACATTTTATTTATTATATATATATTTCAAAAATATGTAACGTGAAGGATGGCTATATATATCAAAATCTAACAACAGTTGACAATTTTGATTGTTTTACAGTACTTTTTACTGATGAAAAACATAAAGCAATATAAAATCTTATTTCAAAATTTTTGTTATACTTCTTAAATGATATACATTCTCCATATCGTCACAAAAAATGTATTCCTTTTATATCCCAATTTTAGTACTTGGCTTCAGAATTTTATTAAAATAAATCAACAATCTAAAAATGTATAACTGAGATAAAATCTGAAAAGCTCTGAATGTTTGCTTTTTGTTTAATTATTTTTATAATAATAACTAAAATGTTAAAGTTTGATAAAAATAACTTCGAACACAATAAGAATCATTTTTGTGTTTAATGCATTTAAAATGCTTAATTCGTTATAGTTTACCATTTTGCTTCATTGAAAGCAACGGTACGAACTGTAATAAAAATTTTAACTTTGATTTTCAGTCAATTTGATTCTCTCATATAGATTTGTAAACTAATTTTCTCTGTCACAATTCGATCCTACTGAATGAATTCTAATCTCTTGAAAAATATACAACATTGCAAGGAGTTCCATAATTTTTCATAAGTTGAATATATTATATTCAAAACTGAGGGTCTATTTTTCAAAATCACGTCACTTTTCCAGAAACACCTGTTTCGCTTTAACATACCATGAGTTCGTTTATTTTTTAACTAAATCTGTTGATGCAGCCCCTTATACAATTTGTTGAACCATTGGAAAAAGGCTATTTGATTTTTATTGTTTTTAAAAATAAACTATTATTTCAATAATGTAAAAATTATTATCATTGAATGAAGCATTCACATTTGAGTATTAACATGTATTAAATAAAAAAAAATTGGGGATATTGGGAATAAGAGCAGCTTCGATTAGTACGAAGACCTGGGGCACCAAAGGTAGAAGACTGACTTACCCCCTAGAGCCTGCTAGCTTTAGCTGAGCATAATGGAGTAGCCTTCACACATAGGGTAAACCTACCAGGAGTATAGACTCCTGACGTACTCCGCCCACTCGGCCCAGGTACACCCTCCTGCTACCCAGATTGCCACTGGAGAGGAGCCGGGCAGGCCTCCCCTACCCACATTCTAAACTGCTTGGATTTTGCCAAAAGTGACATCCTAAAAGATCCTACACTATTTTTGGACTTGTTGGAAATAATGGGTTTTATGGAGATGGTCTAGCATTGCTTGATCATCTGGGATTAGCAGCAAAAACAACAACAACAAATAAAAAATCATAAGTCTATTGATGTCATGTTGTTGTCGTGTGCCAGCTAGGCTGTCAATATGGGGTGCGCTGCTCCACTTTTCCAACTGAACCCTATTTAGGTGTGGAGTCCGACTTCCTCAGTAGATACATGCCATAGGGACCCGTTTATAGGATAGGCAACCATTCACACCTCATTCATACAAAGAAAGGACAAAGACAGGATAGATACGAGAGAGAAAGTACATCCATGCCCAAACTGGGATTCGATTCCAGGACCTCCCTATCCGCAAGTCCATCACTACACAGGGTAGGCGGCAAAAATTTTACTTATTTTTGCAAATAAAATGCAAAAGACTTCAAAAATGCTAAAAAGAATTATAATTTCAGAAAATAAATGTAGACATAGCATTATTTGATATCAGGACCTCCTTATCCATAGTCAGGCACGCTGACCCCTAAACAAGTTGGTCGGCGATCGATGTCATAAAAATATATATTGTTTCTTCTATTACATTTATCATCTAAAACTTGGGAATGAAAATAAGATTTTTCTAATGATCAACGGTTGCCAATGAAATGAATAATTATGCTTATTGCGACAACTTATTATTGATTTCTAATTCGATATATTAGTAAAACGAACTCAGTGACGGTGAAAACAAAAGTTTGAATAACGGCATACAAAGCCCAAAAACTCCTAATGAAAGAGAAAAGTGTTTACGCGTGTACATGCTTTTCAGCTTTCATTGATAAAACTCTGAACAACGCAATGGCTGTGTCTGCTGAATCTTCAAAAGGACACGGGACTTAATGACATTTCCTTGGCAGTTCACTTCACGTCGAAAATTACCGATAATTAACGGTAACCGCACCAGATACCGTCCGTTGCGATAAGCGCTGTCATTTGCCAAAATAGTGCTGCCTCTATTTTTTATTTCCTCTTTCAATTCAGCGAAATAAGATAATGACTGTTTTTAATGCTTTCTTGAATAATTATTTAATCGTTAAGTCGTAATGATAAAAAGTCTCGCATTGCATATGCAAAGAAGGAAGTCGTGTCTTTTGAGGGGAGAATGTTTCTATTGTATAAGGAAAAGTCGATTTTAATGTATTTAAATAATTAAATACATTTTTTCATTTTTTTTTGCATAAATTTTTCATTAATAACAATTATAAAAAGGTAATACAAATGAAGATGAATAATTTCACATATTTATGAGAATGCTTTTTTGGAAAGTTATTTAATTATTAAGCTTTATGTCAAAGTTTCAATACTGTTTTCAATTAGATCATAAAAAAATTTCATGTGGTTATATATTTTAGTTATCATAAATAACATAAATAACACGATATGATTTTCACAAAAAAATAAAATAATGAAATAGTAACGGACAATAATAAGGCCAAATTAACTTCAATTATAATCTATAGGTGGCACTGTTGTTGTTACTAGTGACACTTGGGCAAGATAAGCTCGCTATGCCTTAGCTATGCGAATTTAAGTAAATTGGGAGCGACTTTCGTTTAAGAAAAGCACCATGAAGGTGAAAGTACGACTTTTTCTCTTCAAATCCTGCGATAGATGGCAGCACCAGAGGATCTACTTCCTCAATTTTGGCATTGATCTGAAGTTGGGAATCGAACCCCACCCTTCCGGATGGAAGGCTGATACCCTAACAACTAGGCTACCACGGCCCTTGGTGGCATTGTAGAAATCTCAACGATATTTTGAAGAATACACCCATTTTTCATAAATAACTTTCTCACGTTCAACATTCATAATCCTCGTTGAATATTGAATCGTGTTTCTTATTGGACAACTTTCTTATCATGTGTTAAACACAACCAGTGGATGGTATTAAAAAAATCGATTTACTTCTGAGCTTTTATGTGAAATGCGTATTTTTCTTCATCGTGATATCAATTATAATTTTTAAATTTTTTCGGAGACATTTAATAATTCTTTATATAATTTTACAGCTGCAAAAAAACTGAATAATTGCAAATTCTAACTCTTATGAAAATCTTCACTTGATTGAAAATTTTTATGGATGCTTTTAGTTGATATTTTAATCAATAGGACATTTACATTAACCGATTTATAATTTTGCAGAACATCCAATTAAGTTTTTAAGTTGTTTTTTCCAACGGCGGGCACTTGAGGGTTGAACCCTATGCCACAACAAGGCCAGAAACTCATTTGTCGTTACTGGTAACGACGGTAACGACCAGTTACCAGTCGTTACCCTGTGAACCAAGTCACGGAGGCGAGTAGCGTTGCCCGCGTCATACCACCACAAACCCGTTTATAGGATGGGTCACATTAATACAACAACACAGACGGAATGACAGAGAAACACAGAGAGAACAGAGAAAGAAAGTAACACCATGCCCGAACCGGGATTCGAACCCAGGACCCACAGCTCAGGAGTGCTAACCACTCAGCCGGTCGGCACATCCAGTTAAATTAATTAAAATATTCTTTTTGTTTTATCCACATAACTGCCTATTATTTTTATGTTTTTTTAGAACCAAAATTAATTAACTAATAAATTTGGAAGTAACTAAATAAATTCGGAAATGTGAAGTAAAAGCATTTCGCTGTTATGTTGTTACATTTTAAAAGCTATTGATAAGATTCGCGGTTTATATATATATATATATATATATATATATATATATATATATATATATATATATATATATATATATATATATATATATATATATATATATATATATATATATATATACACATGCCAGCCAATTACAAACATCGTCTTTAATAAAATAAACGTAGTTAAATCATCTTTGCTCTTGCTCTATAAATCTTAAAAAATGTTGAAAAGCTTTCTTTGCTGAAGTAACTCATGGTTGATAATAATGAAGAGTTTTAGCGAAAGTTACACGTTCTTTATGTCGTAAGATATAAAACTAAGAAACACATTCGCTAAAAGCTTACATACATTTAAATTTTTCTGAAGTAATAAAGTCTTACAAACACATTATATTTTAGATAGCAATGAAGTTATTTTTAGATTTTTCAGCTAAATGTGTAGTTCTTAACTATTTTTAATTATAGTTTTTATATGGATGAGCTTAATTAATTTCAATAAAAGGCAACTACTTTAAGTTAAGTTCAACGTATTTAAGTAAATATATTAAATTGTATTTTTTTTTAAATATTTTTTGAATAATTTCCATCTAATGCATCAGTTACTTGTACATAACAAATTAAAACTTTCCAGAATTCAAAATCATTGCAATAAATTTGATTCCAGACTAAATTTGCCTTTATAAAATTCCATATTGAAAAACAAGTGTATTTTCTGAATAAAATTTTTCTTCTTTTTTTCATTAATTTCTGAAACAAAATTGATAACACTTTAGTACAAACATACAAAATTTCGAACTACATATTACTTTTTCCAAATTGAAATACACTCCCCGAAAACTTTTTAAAGGTCTACGGAAAGTACTTTATAAAACTGATGAAGGCAAAGAAAACTTTCAAATGTTTGACACTGTGTTTCTGCATAGTTTTTCCAATGACAAAGATAAAATAACGTTAAAAAAGAGACTACAGTTACATTTGCCGGAATAAAACGTTTGCCGATGAGGGATATCGACGTTTCTGGCAACGATGCGAAGAAAGGTGCTTTTATGTATTCTTTCCGGCCCGGATCGATTTGCCCACGACAGCAAAATAAAAGCTCTTCCAGGCAAGTAACTGTAAAATTACTGTTCCATTTTTTATCAAAAATTTTCTTTATTTCTTTCCAAGTTAAAGAAATGGAGTTAATTATGGCAACTTTGTAAAGAACGAATCTTGCTGTTTAGCTGTTATTACGTCTTATGATAGAGTTGCTATGGTTTCTTACATTGAATGCTAATCTCATTTGCCAGATTTGTTTGATATTCATTCAAGGATTTCATGCTTTATTTAAATATTTATGAATAAATGTAAAAAGGAATTTTTAGAGTTTTGTGGAATAGCTGAAAGAATGATACAGCAGAGATGAAAATTATTGATTGAACTTTAATTTATTTGTGTTTACTATTTATTACGTGTTTATAAAGTATATTTTGATGTTATTTTTAAATTATCATTAAAACTATCAAATTTAGCTATCAATAAGAAATATAATTTCTTATAATATAATAAATATTCTTTTACATAAATAAAATAATTTCATTACATAACTTTTATGTTTAGATTATAAATGTTATCGAAAATTTCACTTAGTTGTGTACGAACAAATTAAAGAATATTGCTACTAATTTTTCAGAAATATGTAATGTTGCCAAGTTAAATTTTTACCCATAATTTAAAATCTATCATTGCATACACTACTAAAAATTTTCATTTAAAAAATAAAAACTAAAACTAACTAAGCAGTGTTTTATTCAATTCAATGTATGAAATAGAAAAACAAAACAAAAAATTTAAAAATAAAACAACTTGATGGCATTTATAGAAAGTTCTTTTTCACTAAAATCCCATCGAAAATAATACTATATTTGAGAGAATGTTTAAAAAAAATTTTAATTGTTGATGCATAAAAGCTGCATAAAAATCTTATAATTGCTTAAATATATCTCAACTCATTTGATAGTCTATCAAATCACATTTGTATTCCTTTTTTGTAATCCATTTGATTTTTGCAGTGAGATATATAAGTATTAAGTTGGGGAATAAATTCGTAACGTTTTCATTAAAGACTTTTATTTAAACAAAAAAATAGTTATATCAATAAATTAATTAATTATACATTTGCCGTTGCTGTTTACAATATCTTCCCACCACTCGACCCATTTGTTGATGTCGTTCCGCCAAACATCGGATGGTCTAGTGTCAAAGAAGTTGCTGAGCCAGTTTTTAAGGACCTCTTTGTTATCGAAGGTAACACCTTTCATATGGTTTGACAAGGAGCGAAAAAGATGGTAATCGGTCGGAGCAAAGTCTGGAGAATATGGTGGATGCTGATAGACCTCCCATTCGATCTCTTTTAGAGCGGATTTGACGACTTGTGCAACATGGGGCCTGGCGTTGTCGTGAAGGAGTAGGGTTTGACCATGTGGATCAGGTCTTTTCAGTCGAATAGCCTCATTCACGCTGTGTAGCTGGGCAATGTAGAGCTCCTAGTTGAGTGTGATATTCTTTTCGAGCATTTTCCAGTGCACCAAGAGGTCCTTAAAAACTGGCTCAACAACTACTTTGATATCATAGCTAGGTGATTTTTGGCGGAACGGCATCAACAAATGGGTCGAGAAGTGGGAAGAGGTTTTAAGCAGCAACGCCGAATATATAACTGATTAACTTATTGATATAATTATTGTTTTTTGTTTAAATAAAAGTCTTTGGTAGAAACGCTACGAGCTTATTCCCCAACCTAATATATGCTAGGATTAGTTAATCATAGATAGAGGGGAATAAAATATCTCTTCACATCTTTTAAGCAGTAAAGACTTATAAAATAATATTAGAAATTTTTAACATTTCTATATATATCTATTAGATTCTGTTTCTTTTCTTTTCCGACTCGCATACTTTGTTCGTCTTTCGAAAAGTCAATCTAGCGTGTTTCTATAAATCATCGAATTAAATGAAGTAGAAATATTGACTCAGTTGAGAAAGTTTCGACTCTTTACAAATCCAGAAAGAGTCTAGCTTTTCATGGGTCTTAAAAACATTAATTGGAACTTTCAGGGAATTTTGGAATTCTGTTTCTGCCTTATATCTATTGAAATAACTTCGGAAATATTAATTTTATTCTTTGTAAAGAGGACTTTGGTTTTAAGCATTTAATATACAAATGAATGGCTGCTATATATAGATGGTATTCAAAACCTCACTGCAAATTATGCTTATTCGTTCCAAAGTAATTATTCAAAACGTGTTACTTATTTTAGTTCTTGAAAAGTTTCAGTTTTATTAAAAGGAACCGTACGGGTAGTTACTATTTTTCTCATGTATCGATTTCTGAAGCTCTTCTGAGTTTATTTCGTATTAATATGAAGCAAACTCGTAGAAGCATCTAAAGTTTTGGAGTATTTGTCTTATACTATTATGAAGCAAGTATATTAAAATGTATTTTCAAAACGATTGGGGAAAAGAAAAAGGAGCAGAATTTTATTAAGTAAAATGATATTTCGTAATTTGATGTTTTTATATCTATAATTTTTCCTTAATAATTATTTCCTAAGGATTATACATTACTTTATAGTTATGAGAACAACTTCCTGTACTCAAAAACTAATGAATTATTTTAACTGAAACTCATTATCAAGCATAATTTCTTTCTTAAACCAAAGAGAATTTGATAAAGTTATTAATACTTATATTTTCATAAAAGCAAATTATAAGACATTATCTTTTAGTTATTTAAATAAGATCATTATTTTCTTTAAAGCTACGTAGAATAAAATTTGCTTCGTAGAAAAAATGTAATATTTTATAATTTATTTTTGTAGTTTTCTGCTTGTAAAAGAATACTATTATAGAAAATGTTAGGTAAACATAATGCAGGTTTATTATATAAATTTCAGAAGCATAGCATCATTGTTCTAAATAATTTATAAAATATAAGAAAAAAATCTTTAAAAACCAGATAACATATTTTATATAAATGGAGAGTTATTTACATAAAATATCCTCATCTTTACTTCAATTTTTCTATTTTGTTAATACAATATTTAGTTATTTTAAAAAATTTTCAAGTCTATAATTTTATGCACTAAAGAAATAATTTCTCCCATGATTGCAAATTTTACTCTTCTGTTTGGAAAAATATTGAAATCTCTTGAAACATTCTATTGAAAAAGGTATTATTTCAGATGTTTAATTATCATATCAGAAACTCTTTGAGTATTGAATGATACTCTATTTCGACCTTGGAAATTGGAAACTTCTCAACAAGTCTTTTGGAGACACGGAGCTGATACGGCTGGAAGAACACGTCTTTCATCATTACTTAAAAGGTCTGAAAAATTCATAAGAATTGTAGATTCTCTTACTAAGAAAAGATCTTATTTCTATTGCGCAAACAAAGGATGTACGAGACACTGGAAAAAGCTATACATTCTAACGCAGTCTTTCCAAATTATTTTCAATTAAATTTAAAATACTTGATATATTAATGATGAAAAGAAATAAAAAATTTTTTCTGATATTTTGTTTCAAATGTAAATATTTAAATGAAAGGAAATAAAATTTTTCTTCCGATATTTTGTTTCAAATGTAAATATTTTTTTTAAATATTTAAATGAAAGGAAATAAAATTTTTCTTCCGATATTTTGTTTCAAATGTAAATATTTTTTATATATTTAAATGAAAGGAAATAAAATTTTTCTTCCGATATTTTGTTTCAAATGTAAATATTTTTTATATATTTAAATGTGAAAGGAAATAAAATTTTTCTTCCGATATTTTGTTTCAAATGTAAATATTTTTAAATATTTAAATGAAATGAAATAAAATTTTTCTTCCGATATTTTGTTTCAAATGTAAATATTTTTTATAATATTTAAATGAAAGGATCTAAAATTTTTCTTCCGATATTTTGTTTCAAATGTAAATATTTTTTAAATATTTAAATGAAAGGAAATAAAATTTTTCTTCCGATATTTTGTTTCAAATGTAAATATTTTTTAAATATTTAAATGAAAGGAAATAAAATTTTTCTTCCGATATTTTGTTTCAAATGTAAATATTTTTTATAATATTTAAATGAAAGGAAATAAAATTTTTCTTCCGATATTTTGTTTCAAATGTAAATATTTTTTAAATATTTAAATGAAAGGAAATAAAATTTTTCTTCCTATATTTTGTTTCAAATGTAAATATTTTTTAAAATATTTAAATGAAAGGAAATAAAATTTTTCTTCCGATATTTTGTTTCAAATGTAAATATTTTTTATATATTTAAATGTGAAAGGAAATAAAATTTTTCTTCCGATATTTTGTTTCAAATGTAAATATTTTTTTAAATATTTAAATGTGAAAGGAAATAAAATTTTTCTTCCTATATTTTGTTTCAAATGTAAATATTTTTTTAAAATATTTAAATGAAAGGAAATAAAATTTTTCTTCCGATATTTTGTTTCAAATTTAAATATTTTTTATATATTTAAATGTGAAAGGAAATAAAATTTTTCTCTTCCGATATTTTGTTTCAAATGTAAATATTTTTTAAATATTTAAATGTGAAAGGAAATAAAATTTTTCTTCCTATATTTTGTTTCAAATGTAAATATTTTTTAAAATATTTAAATGAAAGGAAATAAAATTTTTCTTCCGATATTTTGTTTCAAATGTAAATATTTTTTATATATTTAAATGTGAAAGGAAATAAAATTTTCTCTTCCGATATTTTGTTTCAAATGTAAATATTTTTTAAATATTTAAATGAAAGGAAATAAAATTTTCTCTTCCGATATTTTGTTTCAAATGTAAGTATTTTTTATATATTTAAATGAAAGGATATAAAATTTTCTCTTCCGATATTTTGTTTCAAATGTAAGTATTTTTTATATATTTAAATGAAAGGAAATAAAATTTTCTCTTCCGATATTTTGTTTCAAATGTAAATATTTTTTAAATATTTAAATGAAAGGAAATAAAATTTTTCTTCCTATATTTTGTTTCAAATGTAAATATTTTTTAAAATATTTAAATGAAAGGAAATAAAATTTTTCTTCCGATATTTTGTTTCAAATGTAAATATTTTTTATATATTTAAATGTGAAAGGAAATAAAATTTTTCTTCCGATATTTTGTTTCAAATGTAAATATTTTTTAAATATTTAAATGTGAAAGGAAATAAAATTTTCTCTTCCTATATTTTGTTTCAAATGTAAATATTTTTTAAAATATTTAAATGAAAGGAAATAAAATTTTCTCTTCCGATATTTTGTTTCAAATGTAAATATTTTTTAGATATTTAAATGTGAAAGGAAATAAAATTTTTCTTCCGATATTTTGTTTCAAATTTAAATATTTTTTAAATATTTAAATGTGCCTCTTGACCAATATTTTGTTTATATTCATTAAAATTAAATCAATTGGAAATCAACTTTAAATTAAATATTCACACCATCAATTTGTTATTCATTTGATGTTTAGTAATACACTTTAAAGTTTAATGAAAATTATATAATGCGTCTAATACATAATGTCAAACTTACTGTAAAAGGTAAATTTGGGACAAAAATAATTTGATTTTAAGCATACTGTTTCTTAAAATGCAATTATTTCTGAAAAGGTCTGCATCTCTTGTTATCAACTTTTACAGAAACACACAAACTTTATTAATTTATCAAAAATATTTAAATTAGCAAAAATATATTTAAAAATTTAAAATCTCGAATTTTCAAAAAATGAATGAGATATAATTTATGTGCAATCATTTTGGGAATGCATTTGGATTTAAACATCGAGTGATTTTTTTCAATGAATAGGGAGTATACATTGCTACGTTGATACCTATGGACTTATATTATCGATGTCTGTGTGTATTAGCACGAAGTTTTCTATTTAAATAAAAAATTTACATGAAAGTATTTCTGCTTAAGAAACTCTACCCCGATTTCTGTAAGTATTGCAAAAGTTTTGTATGAAAGGAAAATTAATTGATCATTAGTAATATTTATGAATAGAATTATTTTTTGCAGTTTGAATTTTGCTTCTTAAAATATAAATTCCATTTGAATTGAAACATGTTTAGTAAATCAAATTTTTCTTTATCATATAGTTTTTCAGAGTTACTTATTAATATATTTCTGGACAGTGGAAATATAATTTTTTTTCATTTCTGAGTTAATAATTTAATAAAATGCCTTGCAGCATGCAAAATTTCAATGAAAAAAATCTCCGTAATAACATAATATTGATGTTGCTTTTGTCATCATAAATAACTCAAACATTTTATCTCTCTCTCATTGTAACTAGAAAAAACTCTCAAATAATTTATTTTTCTCTATTTTTTAAAATTTTTAAATATATTGCATCTATTTATCTCATTTTCTGAATTAAATTAGTTTTCGTCCCAATTTGATTTCGTGTTTATTCTTTTTAACGCACACTTCTGTACCCTTCTGCAAATCATGTGACTAACGGTTATTTATTTATTTGATTTTATAGAGTGTAAAAAATACTGTTCAGTTAAAAAGTCACTAATTTTTCCCCCAACGGCAGGCACCAGGGTGACGAACCCTATGCCACAACAAGGCCAGAAACTGCTACTCATGTGTCGTTACCCAGCGGGCACCTGTGAACCAAGTCACGGAGGCGAGTAGCGTTACCCGCGCCATACCACCACAAACCCATTCATAGGGTGGGCCACATTCATACAACATCACAGAAGAAAAGACAAAGAAACACAGAGGGAACAGAAGAAGGAAGTAACATCCATGCCCGAACCGGGATTCGAACCCAGGACCCACAGCTCAGGAGTCAGGAACGCTAACCACTCAGCCATCGGTCGGCAAAACTCACTGTTTATGCTGCGTTATTTTACCACTAAGACTTTTGACTGAACATGATTGTTTGAGATCTCTTCCATGTCGCTGATTCGAAATTAATTCAAGACTTCAACAGACCAAAACAAATATTTAAGATTGTACTCATTGTGACTCTGGTCAATCGGCGATTTCTGGACATTTGGATATGTGCTCTGCACTAGGCAGTTTTAATTGTACTAGACAGAAATACTGGAACGATCGTGTATTGATGGCATTAGAGTTAGTTTCTGTGCGTGTGACATTTGTGTAAAATAAATGAAATAACTCTATAGCTATTTTATAAGCAAGAATCCGCCCAACTTGTTCAGTGCTCAGCGTGCCTGACAGCGGACAAGGAGGTCATGGGTTCGAATCCCGGTTTGGGCATGCATGTACTTTCTCTCTCTATCTATCCTGTCTTTGTCCTTTCCTTGTATGAATCAAGTGTGAATGGTTGCCTACCCTATAAACGTGTCAATATGGCTTGAGTGTAGAGCAAAGTCGTACTTTCACCTACATGGTGTTCTGATTAAAACGAAAGACGCTCCCATTTGACTTAAATTCGCATTGCCAAGGCATAGCGAGCTTGGCTTGTCCAAGTGTCATTAGCAACAACAACAACATAAGCAAGAAATCTAACTTGACCAGAATCTACAGTTTAAAGCGAAATTCAAACCACTAAAAATCATCCATACCAAAGGTGATTATCGAACTTATGATCTGTTTAACTGAAGACCATAGTACTAATTATTCAAGCAATAGATTGGCATAATAGTTATGAAATTTATAACATTTTAAATTCTGATTCTTGAAAATATTTTAATGCAAATTTATTATATTTTCATAAATATAATAAATTTTATTGAAATCATTTTGCTGAAGTTCTTAAAAGCAATTGCCTCTGCTAAATT
>JAJQOW010000017.1:7147407-7262407 GCA_037975125.1 Latrodectus hesperus | reverse complement strand
GCCTTTCTATGTTTTCTCCGGATTGTACTACTTTTCCTGTGAGACAACAAATGCCAAAATTATGTTTTTAGGGAAATTTTTCTAGAGTAGTGAACAATGTAATCATCTTTGATTCTTTGATATGAAGGGGAAAAATGGAGAGGCAGATTTCAATTTTTCAAACAAAAATCCCTTTTCAGATCTTTTGTTTCACATAAACTGGGTAAACAAGAGATATTGTAAGAAAAAATACCGCATTCGAAAATAAATGTGAAAAATGCATTTTATGATAACTTGTTGAAATTCTTTCAAGGAAATTTTATATTTTCAGTTTTTTTTAAATGTGATAAAATCGCTTAGAAATTTTGGAAAGAATTTTGATTTTAAAAGGGGATTCCACATAAAAGAAGTTTTTATTATTAACTTTTTAATTGTTTTTGAACTTATTATTTATTTTACATCAATTTTATAAACTTGAGTGTTATAGAATATGAAGCAACGTTAACTCTTATTAGAATGATTAAATTTTGAAAGTTAATTATTTTCCCTTATTGAAATTCTCGTAAAAAAATTGCAGTTGCAGTTACATAAGAAGAAAATATAATTAAATAATCATATATTATAGTTCGAAACAATTTATTTTAAATTCTCCCAAAAATTTTGTTCTGGTAAACTTAATATAAGGAGTTTAATTCTAATTTATTGATACTGAACTTGCATTGCAGTAAAAAGTTATTACAAAGTTATAAAGCACTGATGGCGAGACAATTCTTTAATTAAAACAGAAAAACATTTAATACTAGAAATCTGATATTACATAGAAGTATGATATTAATTGATATTTATGATTTTATTACTTAATTTACACTCGAATTTCAAGATACTGAAACAACTATCAAAATATTGAAAAAGGTGACTTTATTAAAATTATGATTCTGAATATGAAAAATTTCAGTCTTATCAAAACTTGACGTAATTTTAGAATTGCTTATACACAAAAATAATAATAAATTGAAAAGAAAATTTTGCCATTGTGAAGATACAGTTAAATAATATTCCATACATCCAATAGTAAATTTATTACTGGAGTATTAATTAAAATACATGTCTTAGTACGATATTAAGCATGATATGAAATTACACATACATTTTAAAATTTTCAAAATTCCGAGTTCTAAAATAATTACTTTAAGTTACTTACTTTAATTTCGTTTCAAATGTTAAGCGAATTTTATATATTATTCTTACACTATATTTGTGTTTTTTTAAAGAACTCTTTACTAATATATAATGTTTGTCATGAGTTCTTTAAAATGATAAATAATTTTAATTTAATATAAAATTCATTTAACCATTATTTATCATACATACTTACAATTACTTTCTAATATATATATCCAAATATATTTTTAAATTTTTAATATTAATCATTTCGTGTTAAATGCGTGGAAATGCAAATAATTAAATTAAAAGACCATATAAGGATGCGTGTTTTCACATACAGCAAATTCCGACAAGCAATTATTTAATATTACTAATATTGCATCTAAATATTTGGATAGATAAATACATATTCCAGTTTATATACACTGCCCAAAACAATTAAAGGATATTGCTGTTTTAGGTGGATCTTGTGGCTGGGAAACTTTTTAGCTGATTGATACGTGATAGACAGACGTAGTACGTTATATGAGAATAAACTACACATGTTTGGCAGAAAAAATGCATTCTATTGCGCATTTAAGTACAAAAGGAAAAAAACACAATTTGTGTATATGAGAAAAAAAGAATAAGAAAAGGTGTTGTCTTCAAAGGAAGTCATTTTCAGTAGGGGGTATGGTTTACACGGACGGCCAGCAACGTTGAACACCTTTGAGGCATGGAGTCAATGAGGCTATTAATCACGAGTTGGGGTATTCTGTCCCACTCTTCCAGAAGAGCTCTTTCCAGTTCTTGGAGAGTTTGTGGGGGTGGTTGGTGGCCAGCAACTCGTCTTCCTAGAGCGTCCCAAACGTGCTCTATTGGATTCATGTCTGGAGAACACGCTGGCCATTCCATTCGTACGATTCCTTCCTTGAAAAGGAAATCCTCCACCAGGTTAGCACGATGTGGCCTGCAGTTATCGTCCATTAAAATGAAGTCATCTCCGATTGCTGCAGCGTAAGGGACTACAATAGGTCTGAGGATCTCATCCCTATATCGGCGACCAGTCAGAGGTCCATCTCGAATGATATAGAGGTCTGTGCGCCCGTCAATGGAGATGCCACCATACACCAACACTCCCCCACCGCCAAATCTGACACTTTCGTGCACGAACGCTGGATTATTCCTACTGCCACGGTCCCTCCAGATGAAAATACGCCTATTATCAGGATGAACAGAAAAACGGGACTCGTCAGAAAAAGAACATTGCTCCATTCATTTCTCCTCCAGTTCACATGCTCTGTTGCCCACTCCCTGCGGTCGCGACGATGCCTTGATGTTAGTTTAACACATACCATCGGTCGGCGAGCATACAGACCTACACCATGGAGCCGGTTTCGGACAGTCTGAGTTGAAACCATGGTGTCAGTAGCCGAACGAAGGTGTTGTTGGAGAAGAGTAGTGTTCATATTTCGGTGTCTCCGAGCCGTTAACACTAAATAACGATCTTCATTGGGCTTTGTTGCCCGTCTACGACCTTGCCCTGGTCTTCGGCCTGCACTTCCAGTCTCCAAAAACGGTTCCAGATCCTGGAAATCACACTTTGTTACATTCCAGTGGCTTGCGCTACTCCAGCTTGAGTTTGGTCCCCTTCTAACCAATCAACAACTCTCCAAGCTTCTGAATTGGTTAAATGACTTCGCTGAGACATCGTACTCATCGAAACAAAGCAGTCATTGAATACCGATCATCATTGTATTCACCGTCTTTTATTCAGTTGAAAGTCAAATTTCTTTCACTGCCGCTGAAGTGACGTTTTTGACGTCGAACTCAAAACTAGCATACTCCACAGTTTGAAAATCAGAAAAATTTTCATTTGTGATTCCCTTCTTCCATTTTCAGCAAAAAAATTTCGTTTATATCTTTATTTTATGTAAAACTTACAATATCCTTTAATTGTTTTGAGCAGTGTATATTGAATAGAGTTTATAATTATTTAATAAATAAAGATAAATTCAATTCATTTTACTTAATTGGATGAAGCATTTCTTTTTTAGCTTTGCAAATCATGAAAATTAGAATATTATTTATGTTTAAAACATTTTCCACGTCATTTTAGAATTATTCTCCAATTCTAAAAATTTCGTTTGAGAACTAAATTGGAGCTTCTAAAAATATCGTTTGAGAGCTAAATTGGAGCTTCTAAAGATATCGTTTGAGAACTAAATTAGAGCTCCTAAAAATATCGTTTGAAAACTAAATTAGAGCTTCTAAAATTATCATTTGAGAGCTAAATTGGAGCTTCTAAAAAATCGTTTGAGAACTAAATTAGAGCTCCTAAGAATATCGTTTGAAAACTAAATTAGAGCTTCTAAAAATATAGTTTGAGAACTTAATTGGAGCATCTAAAAATATCATTTGAGAACTAAATTAGAGCTTCTAAAAATATCGTTTGAGAACTAAATCAGAGCTTCTAAAAATATTGTTTGAGAACTTAATTAGAGTTTCTAAAAATATCGTTTGAGAGCTACATTAGTGCTTCTAAAAATATCGTTTGAGAACTAAATTAGAGCTTCTAAAAATATCGTTTGAGAACTAAATTAGAGCTCATAAAAATATCGTTTGGGAACTAAATTGGAGCATCTAAAAATATCGTTTGAGAACTAAATTAAAGCTTCTAAAAATATCGTGTGAGAACTAAATTAGAGCTCATAAAAATATCGTTTGAGAACTAAATTAGAGCTTCAAAAATATCGTTTGAGAACTAAATTAGAGCTTCTAAAAATATCATTTGAGAACTAAATTAGAGTTTCTAAAAATATCGTTTGAGAGCTACATTAGAGCTTCTAAAAATATCGTTTGAGAACTAAATTAGAGCTCCTAAAAATATCGTTTGTTAACTAAATTAGAGCTCTTAAAATATCGTTTGAGAACTAAATTAGAACTACTAAAAATATCGGTTGAGAACTAATTTAGAGCTTCTAAAAATATCGTTTGAGAACTAAATTGGAGCTCCTAAAAATATCTTAACTGAGTAATAATAAAAATTAAAGTTAACTGAAATAAATGATTTAAATCAGACAAAAACAACAATTTATTTCTTGCAAATTATAATTCATCATGTTTCAACCAGGAAAATATACATTTATGTGTGTATGCGTATGCATTTAAAACATCATGTTTTATACATTATTTACAAAAATAATTTAATTCTAACTAATGTATCTTCTGAAAATTCGGCTTCTGCTTATCTTTGTGTTATCTTTAAACATGAAATAATTCTAGCGAAACGTGCAAATTTTTTCTTCATTTCCTGCTTTAATTTCATTATTTTCACCCTACTTTTAAAAGGAAGATAATATGCTTCGCGTGAGTGAGAAATAATGAACTCTGCATGAGTTTACTTGTGAACTGAAAATAGTTATCCTCATTAAAGTGAAAGCAATATTTTGCTTTCTACATATCTTCATATTATTTCTTTTTTCGCTTCTATTAAGGGAAAGTCGCGGAAAAAGTGGAACTCAGTTTGTAAAATTGATATCAGAAAGTCGTTCCTGAAAGTGAATTCTAAAAAGCTGATATTCTATGTGTGTGTGAATCGCAAAATATATTTACCTCATTGAAAAGCAATGAAGCATTCCCTAAAAGTTTCTGTTATAGTTTTTTTTTACCATGCCTACAGGTTTTTTTTTTTGCTGCTACCTAATATAAATATCATAAATAACCTTTTGTTTTAACACTGCATTTTTATTTCGCATATTAATATTCAAAATTACAAAGTCAGTAAGCAAATTCTTTTCAAATGATCATATAAACGATATTATTATTACCATAAAAGAGATATAACTACCTTTTTATAATATAAATTGTTTTATAAATCAAGACAAACTTCATATTAATTAAACAATTCAGTATAATTACTTTTGTAAGCTTTCTGACATTATCATTTTTTTCTTTGTAACTATTTTCATTAAAATTATATTCAATAACTATTGCCTAATTATTAATCAAATGTTACTGATAAGAATATGGTCTGTTTTTATAACAATTTTATTTTGTGATAATCACCAGTACAAAAAAATTTGAATATAAAATATATCCTTCAATTATTTCATATAATTTAAAAATTAGAAATTCTTTCTAATTACAATGACATCGCGTAGCTGGCTGTGTAATGGTTTAAAGATTGCAAAGTATTTTTACACTCTTCTGCATAATTGACTTTCCAAAAGACTTTTCGATGATTGTGTCCTATATTTATTGTCCTGTATTTAGTCTTAAAGAAACCAATACAATGGTTTGACATTTTTAGTGTGGCTTTGGGGTGTATTGGCTTCTTTAAGACTTCAGTCTGGAGCCGATGCAGCCATACTTTGTGCCAATGTGGTTAACACCCCCTGAAGAAGCTGGCCATGTTGTTACTTCGTTCCGTTTTCCTTTTCATCTATGTTTCTTTAAAAATAAATTGTGGACTATCATTGAACACATTTTCTATCTATATTTCGTATTTTCAATGTATTATTCTCTATTTGATATTTGATTAATTTTGTAAATTTATTAATTATATATATATATATATATATATATATATATATATATATATATATATATATATATATATATATATATATATATATATATATATATATATATATATATATATATAATTAATGGTACAATTTTATATAATTAATTATCAAATATTTGATGGAGAATAATAATGTATTTATAAAATTAGTCAAAAACCAAATTGAGAATAGTAATGAAAATACTGGGTGGAGAACAATGCATTGAAAATACGAAATATAGTAAACAGTTGGGAAAATGTTCAATATATGTTTTAAATTTCAAAGAAAATAGAATAAAGGAAAATGGAATGAAGTATGGCCAGCTTCATCAGGAGGTATTGTACTTCTTTCCATTTTCCTTTATCCCATTTTCTTTGAAATTTTAAAATATCTGTTGAACATTTTTCCAACTGTTTACTATATTTCGTATTTTCAATGTATTGTGCTCCATTTAGTATTTGAATACTATTCTTTATTTGGTGTTTGATTAATTTTATAAATTTATTATTGTTATCTATTTGTATTTGATTAATTTTATAAAAAAATTTATTAATAATATATATATATATAATTAATAGTAACAATTTTATATAATTAATTATCAAATATTAGATAAAGAATAATAATTTATTAATCAAATACAACATGGAGAATAATACATTGAAAATACCAAATGGAGAATAATAATTTATTTATAATGATAGTCAAAAACCAAATTTATAAAATTAAATATTAGATGGAGAGAATAAAAATCAAATACAAAATGGAGAATAATATATTTAAAATACATTGAAAATACGAAATATAGTAAACAGTTGAAAAAAAGTTCAATATATATTTTAAAATTTCAAAGAAAAAAGTAAAAAAAGCACACACACACACACACATACATATATATATATATATATATATGTATATATGTATGTATATATATATATATGTATGTATATATATATATATATATATATATATATATATATATATATATATATATATATATATATATATATATATATATATATATATATATATATATATATATATATATGTGTGTGTGTGTGTGTGTGTTAAAACATTGTTTTAAGCATGCCAAAATAAGTTTTCCAAACTTAAACCATTTAAATCATATCGATGTAGGGTATTTCAGGTTCTTGTCATCACTTCTTACATGTTGTTTGTTAAATTCTATAAGGGAATTCTGAAAATATTCGAAAGAGCTCCCTTAAACTTTGTGCTTTATCCCTTCAGGCGGTCAGGTACCATTCACCATGAGAAATGCTGCTCTTCGGATTGGGCTTCTTCATATTCCCTCCCATTAGCCGGCATCCTCCTCCGGAATAGATCAGCAGGAAGGAAATGCTTTTTATTGCTGGATTTCCTCGCAAAGGCGAGATTGGATGGCAGTCACAAATGAACTCGGGGGCCTGCGTTGGATTTATGCGGCAAAGTGGTTTCGAATGAAAGTGGTTCTGGAGATCATTTGGAAAGCGCTTATTCTGTCACATTAAATTTATTATTTCAGTATTTCCAGGGATAACGTTAGAGTTACTCGCTGTTATAAAATATCGTAATTTGCTTTATTTCTACTATCAAGTTTGAGCGTATACTTTAAACTATTGTGGGTTAGATGTTTCCAGTGTTTCGATAATAACTAGTAGAAAGCGAGAAGAGTGTTCTCAGCTTCCAAACGAGTGGTTCGCTGCAATGATACAAGTATCAGAACCTTTCTAGAAACTTGAGTTTGATTCCAACCACTTTTGAATAGTGGGAAGAAGAGTGTTTGTCAGCTCATCTTCCAAGCTGTATATGGGAGAAAGTTTTAAGTATGATATACTCCTTCAAATGATTTCTCACCAAATCTAGCGTCCTTGTGTTTTGATCATTAGGTTACAAATTTAAGTTTTTGTCACTTTTTAGAATTTTTGTTGTTGCCAGATTCGGTTTTTTTTTGGTATTTTACATTATTTTTGATTCATATATATGGTACTTTTCAGTGGCAACAGCATTTGAAGTTCTAGTTTTACTTTTATTTCGAACTTTTTGTTCTACGTTTCAATTTCGAGCCATTGTTTGCTGTTGTGTTTCGTTGTCGCCAGCGTCCAAACATAGTAAACTATTCTTTTTTCCAATTTTTTTAGTTTGTTTATTATTTACATCCTTTTTATTTTGTTTATTCATTATAAATATTTCTCATGTATTTCTGTTAATTTATTATTATATTTTCTTTATATATTTTTCCATAATATCACTGAGCATATTCGACATGTGAGCATGACGTCATACCGAGTAAGTCATTGTTGTTATTTACTTATCTCTTTTACCAGTTGTTTTGAAGAAAAGACAAACCCAACAAAAAACGTTTAATTCATTTACCAGTAATACTTTTTTAGATGTTTTTAAACTATTATGTGATTTAAAATTTTCTAAAAGGCGCATTTTTTGGAACTTTTGGAAAATTCCCGCGTTAAAAATTATGCGCTTAACTTGGCGACGAAAAAATGTCGCAATGGTCGCCAATGAGGGGAGCGATATCCTACTAGTACCTGGGTTGATTTCAAGTTTTCGTCCCAAATGACATTAAGATGTCGTGAATACATACTATTATTGAAGAAAATTCCTCTCGATGGACATAATTATGCAGTGGATATCAAACTTCCAACCGGCCGCCTACCGCGCTAAGACTGTCATCTTCATAGAGTTAAAGTTTTCAACTTTGAGTTCACCGAATCTCTGGTGATAGGACACCTTTCTTCAATGTTAAATGTTCCGAGCTCTATTTTATCCACTGGTGAGTAATGGGAAATAGATGCTCCGTTTCTGGATGCAGCAAGCCGGTGAATGTTTGGCATTTTTTAATTTTTTTTTTAATGTTTCACTACTTTATGAATGTTATCCACAATCACATAACAATTCATGGCCTCTTCCTCCAAAAAGGATATCTGTATCAGGTGTTCAAATGACGTACAACATATCCCGACAATTGATACATCCACTACGTGCATCAAAGCTTACAACTGTAATTTTCAGTATCCAGAATTTAATCTATTTATTGCTACAAAACTGTAAGTAGGATTTTGGTTATAGAGAATGCATAACCGTATTTAAAGAATATATAAAAAATCACCCAAAAGTACTCTTAAAAACCAGTCAGAAGTAATCAAGTTTCATGCTTGATTTGAATCAAGTTTAATCTTTGATTTAAACATTGAGTTACAAAATGCGAATGTAAAATTCCTCTTGTTCAGAAATAACTCAGGGGAAAAGAAATTATTTGGATGAATTTATTCTTAGTTATGATAGGAATTAAATGGGTGTTTCAATGACAGCGAATTTCATACACTCAATTAAAACACTGATCATGTATAGAAAGTTTGATTTAGTATATCTTGGCGCAACAATTAACAGACTGCTAATTAGCCTTACAATTCTTATGCCCAGACTATCAAGTTCTCTTGATCTCTGATTTTACATGTTTCGGCTTGAATAAAATTCTGAAAAATATTGGCGATTAAAGACATGTTCTTCATTTCAAGTATTCAGATAATACTTTAAAATACAATAGTAAATACGATAAATAACAAAATGCTTTACAAATTAAATACATGACATTACACACTGTTTTAAGTTGATGTGTGAAAATGTCATGCAAAACTTTAAAATCGTGAATACTAGAATTGGAGTTAACAATTTTTTTACCATAAATTCTCTCATCATACATTCTCATATTGTGCCAAGGTCTTCGTTGTAATATATAATACATACACACACACACACACACACACACACACACACATATATATATATATATATATATATATATATATATATATATATATATATATATATATATATATATATATATACATAGCTGACCCAGCCACACGTTGCAGTGGCTGAGTTTTTAAAATACATTGAATCAATTTTTTACTAATTCTTGGGTTCAATCAAATTAATATTTTCTAAAAAAATTTAGAATAGGTTCATTCATAGGAGATTAAAAATAAAACGTTTCACCAAAATTTAATAGTAATAGGTAAAGTATCGAAATTTTGAAATTAAGCACAAATCAACATATACTTTCTGAATTTACATTTTATTCATCTTATATTAAATTATAGTTTGTAATCAGTGACTTACTTATAAAATATACTATATAAATTAAAGACATCTAAAAATAAATTGTTACAAATGAGGTAGATAACATTGACATCGAACTATTATTATTTTAATTTTAAATTATATTAAAACTAAAAATTTTTTCCGCGGCATTATACTGAAATTAAAAAAAATTAAAAGAATTTATCATTTGAATAAATAAATTAGATCAAAATGTTCTACTGAATAAATTAATAATTATCAAATTATAAAATAAAAATAAAAAATAATAAAAGGCTATCAAGAAATACTTACATATTTTCGAGGTGGTATGAAAATTAGTAGAGAAAAACAGTAATAAATAAAATTTTATTTTACTATTTATAATATTAAAAATATTCAAACTGAATACTGCACAATAATAACACAATACAAAGTATAATTATGAAAATGATTCACGAAAAATTGTTATAGTATCATTATACATCATGAAAATATATGTAAATTCTATATTTAACCACGCGCTTGCGCGCGCACGATAATTTTCTCGAAGATGGTATAATCTAGAAAAATAAACACGTCGCCATCTGCCGAATGCCTGTGCAACTTAGATGCTAAGCCGCCATCTATTAGGAACTTACAGAACTAACCAAAAAAAATAAAAAAAAATTTAGGGTTGTACTACCCCTAACATTTAGGGGGATGAAAAATAGATGTTGGCCGATTCTCATAGATACCGGATAAGGACAAAAAATTTCATCAAAATTGGTCAAGCCGTTTCGGAGGAGTATGGCAACGAAAACTGTGACACGAGAATTTTATATATATTATATATATATATATATATATATATATATATATATATATATATATATATATATATATATATATATATATATATATATATATATATATATATATATATATATACGAGGGTTACTCTGAAATTTTTGAGATACGCGGAGACGAGAATTTATAAAATAAAAATAAAATAAAAATAACGGTTTAATTTTAAAGCACAAAATATTTTAACTTAGAAGATGATTTCTTACTGATTTACTTCAACTTGTTTAGCGTGGAATAAATTTTAAACAGAAGAGAAAATGGAGTTGACGCGAGAACATTTTCGCGCTATGATTTTCTACGATTTCAAAGCAGGATTCAATCAAAAATAATGCGTTCAACGGTTGCAATTAGCATTGGGTGATGAATCTCTAGCTCGTGCTACTGTATTCAGATGGTTTAGAGAATTTAGAATAGGTCGCCATTTTTTTCTGGATGAAGAACATAAAGGAAGGCCACCGTTGGCAGTCATCCCGGATAATGTGTCTGCCATACGAAAAATATGAATGGATGATAATCGCTGTACCTATCCAATGATATAGAAAGAATTTAACATTGGATTCGCAGCCATACACAAAATCATTCATGAAGAATTACATATGAAAAAATTAGTTTGCCGTTGGGTGCCCCATAATCTAACTGAGCATCCAAAAGAGGAGCGTGTCAGAATCAGTACAGAAACACTTAATATGCTGAATGATGGTGGCCATCGCATTATTTCTAAAATTGTAACAGGTGATGAAACGTACATGCCATTTTTCGACGTTCCAACACATCAAGAAAGCAAAGTATGGGTCTTTGAAGATGGGTCCCAGGCCGACAATGGTGAAAAAACAACGCGAACTGAAAAAAGTGATGTATGTCGTTTTCTTCAGAAGTACGGTATTGGTCAAAGCCATCCAGTTGGAAGGACAGAAGACAGTAACAGCAAACTGGTATACCACTAAATGTCTTCCAGATATTCTACAAGAACTGAATGTTAGGGGACTACTGCTTCACCATGACAATGCATCTTCACATACAGCCGGATTAACAGTTGAGTTTCTTAAACAAAAACAAATTAAAGTGATGGAACATCCGCCGTAAACACATGATCTAGCTATGTGTGACTTTTGGTTATTCTTTAATTTAAAAAAGAACTTATGTGGACGTCGTTTTCATTCAGAAGAAGAGATTTCTGTGGCTATAAATGCATTTTTTTCATCTATTCGAAGAAATAAATGGATTGAGGCATTTAATCTGTGGAAAATTCGTCTACAAAAGTGCATTGATGCTGGAGGAGACTACTTTGAACACACCTAAAATTTTGTAAGTATAATTTTAAAATCCTAGTTGTATCTCAAAAATTTCAGAGTGGCCCTCGTATATATATATATATTTACATTAGGCTCTGTAGTTTCCTTAGCGTCTTATTTTATATTTTATTTTATTTTTCAAATTCTAATATCCATTCTCATTTATTAAAATTTATTTCCCATCATTTGCATTAAAAAAGGCTTTGTATATTAATATCCTATATGTCATTGTATCTTTGATAATTTTTAATAAATGATTAATGATTAAAAATGGATACATTATTTAATCCCGTAACACTGAAATTTAATGAAAATATTGTTAGTTGAAATTTTTTCATTCAATTGATTTTTTCATTAAGAGAGATAATTTTTCCTAGGAATAGAGTAAGTTTTGCAAGTAACAAACTTTCAACCTCATGTTGTTATTGTATTTAGTAGCGATTTATCAGTTTAAATATTTTCATTAACTTCAGTGAGTCAGCTTTTCATGGACTAAATTGAACATGTATATAGAATGTTACTTTAATGATGGTTTTGAACTAAGTAAACTTTAATTCAGGTTATAAAAATGATAAGAAAATTTTTTCTCGACCACTTCTTACTCGTTTCTTAATATTTTCAGACAACAGATATCTATTATTTCTCCTGATTTACAGTTAATTTAGAAACTAGCATATATTAATTCGTCCATGTTTAATGTCTTTTTTTAAAATGGTAGGAAAATTACATATATGTATGTAAGTATGTAAAAATGGGATGGGGAGTGACCAAGGCTTAATTTAAGAAATTACCAATACTTATCTAGATTAATATTTAATTAACACATATTTAAAATAAAAATACATATATTTTTTGGATATTTACAACCAATCGTCTTAATGTTAATAACAGGAAATGAAGTTTAAAGTTTTGGGGGAAAGGAGCAGTCGTCTTGCTCCTTGAAGGCGATGCTGTGAGACATCCAATGCAATGTCTCACAGCATCGCTGTCTCTCGACTTACTCTCGAGCTTCTCGAGCCCCTTCCTGAGTGGACGCTTGAAATAGTGACGTCGGCTATTAAGTAGTTCACTATATATATATATATATATATATATATATATATATATATATATATATATATATATATATATATATATATATATATATATATATATATCACTTTGAATACATGTACTATCTTTCGATATATTGTAAAATTGCTTTTAAGAACTTACGTTAGCCGCCCAACTTGTCCAGTCGTCAGCGTGCTTGACTGCGGATAAGGAGGTCTTGGGTTCGAATCCAGGTTCGGGTATGGAAATACTTTCTCTCTCTATCTTCCCTGTCTTTGTCCTTTACTTGTATGAATGAGGTGTGAATGGTTGCCTACCCTATAAACGGGTACCTATTGCATGTATGTACTGAGGAAGTCGGACTCCACACCTAAAATGGTTCAGTTGAAAAAGTGGAGCAGCGCACCCATATTACCAGCCTAGCTGATACACGACAACAACAACATTCATTGCCGTCCAACTTGACCAGTGGTCAGCGTGCCTGACTATGTATAAGGAGGTCCTGGGTTCGAATCCCGGTTCGGGCATGGATGTACTTTCTCTCTATCTATCCTGTCTTTGTCCTTTCCTTGTATGAATGAGGTGTGAATAATTGCCTAAACGGGTCCCTATGGCATATGTATACTGAGGAAGTCGGACTCCACACCAAAATAGGGTTCAGTTGTAAAAGTGGAGCAGCGCACCCTATGTTGCCAGCCTAGCTGGCACACGGCAACAACAACAACAACAAGTTACTTTTATCCTTTAACTCATTATTTAGTTAATTTAATTGCATTAATTTATCTACATGATATTAAGAAAAATATAAGATATTATATTAAGATATACGAATAATATTAAATAGGACCAATAATTTAACTAAACTATATTTCGTATTTGTAATTAAGTGCTAAAATATTTTGAAAACAATGAAATTAACAATAAAGTGTTTTCTTTATAAAAATTTATCGTAAAATATTTTATAAATTATAATAATAATAAAATATCTTATTTTATTATTGTTATTAACTAAGAATATATAATTGAAAGTAATACATTTATTTATAATATAGCATTTATTTATTATAAGTGTTGCATATATTTATAAAACCACTTATAATATCACTAAAGCAATAAGGCAAAAATTGTGTTTGAAATTCGTATTTATTACTTAGTACTTCTGAATGGCACTTAAAATTACTGAAACCTCGTGTTGGTGTCATCTTAAATTATCAAAATATTTCTTGAGTATCAATATAAGCAAGCTCATAATGAAGTCGATATATATAACATTGTTAATTCATTGTGTAAACTTTTTGAGATGCTTACAGAAGCGAACGAAATTTTTGTCTCGCTCAAATCAATTAAAACTCTTCTTGGAAGCTAGGAATGACTTAATTAAAGTCATTCCCAGCATTCTTGCCTAAATTAAAAACATTCTGTCTCGCTAGAGCCTTAAATTAAAAAGGAGAACCAGGCGTACGAAAATCTGTCCGCCAATAAGCGTAGCTTTTATTATTACACCAAGTAAAAGATATTTATTCCTGCCGAAATCGCGAACGAACTTTATAAAAGTTTTCATCTTCCACGCCTGTATTTGTTTTCATTTCCCATCGCATGCGAATGAGGAGTTTTAAGTAACTGATGCCATTCCTCGAGAGCTAAATAATGCAATAGAAAGATTCTATTTGTCGTCTGCTTCTTCAGATGGATTTCCATTACAGATGGAATGCTTGTGGTAAATGTTTTTTTTCCCCACTCTTTCACTTAAGGACTTTGGCGGCACATTTGGGGCAGCGTTGAACAGGGAAGAGAGAAACACCGCACCCAGCGTCAGAAATGCGTTCTCTCATATCACAAGAGACCATCTCGAAGATTTCCAGATGCGGTGTCACAAGTTGAATGAAAGGGCTCCTTTTAAGATTCTGATGGATTTTACGTCGTTGGAAATATATTTTGGCAACGGCTCATATACTGCGGCAGAGAAAAATAACTTTCTGTTGAGATTAAATGTGTGTTTACTGGGATTTTGAATTGTTCTTAATCGTTATTTTTTTATGTACTGGTCTGTATTGCTACCGAATTTCTCAGAAATGATGATGTACGTTTCTCTATAGTAGTGACATAAATAGCTTTAGTTTGTAAAATACAAAACGGACATGAAATTTTTAAAAATGAGATCTGTTGGAGGTGTTTAGTTAAGTACTTTATGATGTATTTTCTGTGAAAGATATATATATATATATATATATATATATATATATATATATATATATATATATATACCCTACTGCCAATTAAAATTTCTACAACAGAAAGAAGTGCAAATAACAAAGTTATATTCATTGGACAAACAATATGTATTGGAAATTATAAGGGATTTAGTATGTAAGAACAGTATTCAGGACAATGACCTACCTCAGCAATAACAGAAGTTATGGAAATCATTGTTCTTAAAAGTGGTATTGCCCTTAGCAATAGTATCACTAGAAAAAATAATATTATAAGAGACAAATAATATGAAAATAAAAATATACTAACGGATATCATTGTTCTTAAAAGTGGTATTGCCCTTAGCAATAGCATTACTAGAAAAAATAATATTATAAGAGACAAATAATATGAAACAGTAAATGGATGCCATAGCTGATAGTCCATGCTGCAAAAGTGTCTTTGAATTGCTCATGTAGACACATATTATCTTGGAAACAATGCATTCCTTGGCTCTGGTTTCTTGCGTGACTGTATGATATATTAAGTCCATGAGTGTAACATGTCAATCTTCTCCAATCCAAGTAATAATGGTAATACTTGTCAATCAAAGTAATAATGGGTTGCTGAGATCTACCAAGACATTCCTAGGACAATCTTGAACTCATCAATTCGTATTCAAGAGACAATCATGGTATCTCGAACTACAGTACCAGACAGATTTAGTGCAATACGATAAACTTCAATATCGATAGGCTGTAATTTCACATCTATCAAAATCAAAAGTGTGCTGCAAAACATTTCTCCATTTTTCAAGAAACATCACAGAAAGTTTTCATCGAGAAGCAATTTTCGAATATTGTTTGTATTTGAGGAGTATATTGTGTAATTATTTTATTTAAATACTCGTATTATAGGTTCCATTGCCTCACCTATATATATATATATATATATATATATATATATATATATATATATATATATATATATATATATATATATATATATATATATATATATATATATATATATATATATGTATATATATATATATATATATATATATATATTTATAGAATGTTCATAAATTCACTGTGACAAAAATTTAATTCCATGCTTACATTATGCCTTTTTCATAATAAGATAATCTATGTTTTCCACAATATATAAATGTGTTATGCAGTTAAAAGTCATAATCAGTTAAAATAGGATTTTCTTAGTTTTAATACAAGCTAGTTTTCAACAGCATTGAGAGCGTAGGAGTGTGGGTTCGATTCCCACCGTGGCCCTGGGTGTTTTCTTCGTTATCTTCTGTGGTTATACATCTGTCTTTGTGCTATTTGTCCTATTATCGACGAAGACTTACAAGTGGATCTCAAGAATCAAGCATACAAGTCTGAATATATGTAATAAATAAAATTCAACAGCATTAGATTGTCAAATTTAGTTTTCAGTATTGTATTTCATATGAAAATATACTGAATACATAAAAGGATATTGTAGCATCTTCATAAATAATTCAAAATTTACTAACCCTATTTTGGTCACAAGTATAACTTACTGGTTAAAAATTCTCAACAGTAGATATACATATTTATCACCCATTATGTGGAAATATTTGTTTAATTACTTTTCTCCTATTTTTAAAATCGATCAAAAATTTTCTGTACTAGAAGCACATTTCTAGAAATTCAAGAAATATATTTCTATAAAAGTGACTAAGAAATCTGAAACCGCATCCCAAATGTGCAAATAAAATAAGATTTTAAATGGTGTTTCTGCTAAAACAAATGACATTTTGCGAAATAAAATATATTGACAAATGTCCTGCATAGTAAAAAAAATGTCAAAACAAAAACTTATTTTTTATTGCACTAAAAGCTAAATTCAAACTAAGAAACAGTAAATTCATTTTGCCGAATAATTTGAAAAAAAGTCCAAATTTTTTCTTTTATCGTTAAATAAATAATTTTCACTGATTTTTTTATTTTTTATTTCATAAACTCTGTACTTTCTTTTCAACTTTATTATAGTAAATTATTTGGTATTTTATCGCTTTTATGCTTGTTTTTATCTAGAAATTATAGCTTTTAAAATAATTTCAGTTAAACAAATTACCTACTTCTGTATTTAAGGTAAGGGTGTATTTAGATAAAACTAATTTCTACTTTAGAAACTTTTCCAGAGCAACTTCAATTAGTTAAACCCCGTTGTAATTTAGACGAGTAGTTATAGTTAATTTAACTAGTAATATCCTGTCTCCACGCACAAACTTGATCATAAATAATAGATATCGAATAAAAACTTTGATTATTTCGAAATTATTCCCCAGTAAACAAAAACAGAGTTTACTTTAATTTTCTACAGTTTAACTACGAACATAACAAATCAAAATTATGTTTGGAACAAAATTTGACACTAATCACTGAATCATTGGCATTGATCTGAAGGGGGACGAAATTTCACCAGACCATTGCACCCATGGTAACTGCTCAACGACCGACCACAGGACTTTCAATTCCACAGATTTAACGAGCACGTATATCGCTTGTACTCGGTGGGTCTTTGGCGGCATTGGGGATCGAACCCCACCCTTCCGGATGGAAGGCCGATACCTTAACCACTAGGCTACCACGGATCTAAAATGTTGATTATGATCGAATTAAACATTATGTGTAATAGAAACCACATATCGAAAAGAAACAAATCAACATTATGTTTCCCTCATTGTTTTCAAACGGCAATGCGTATTTTGTGCATGTATTCCTTTCGTGTTTAATACAATGCATCACATTTATTAAAAACCATATTAAGTTTTTACTAAAGTATTAGAAAAAATTCTTTACGAAATCACTTGATCGATCATAAAAGATCTTATGGGTAGTTCGAAACACCCTCATTCACTGTAATTGAAAGAAGTGGTAGATAAAGAGAAAACGTAATATAGCAGAAAATTGACCGTTTAATTAGTTTCCTCAGTGTATCTGACAGAAATTCTTACTCCCTCTTCTTTTTAATCTGGGTTAATTTTAATCTTCTTTTTAATCTTTTTAATCTGGAAAATTCTTTTTAATTTTACAACTATTTATGTATAAGATTTCTCGAGTAATTTTTCCCTGTTTTAACACCGTTAAACTTAGATAATTTTATATAATAACTGCAGTAGTTTAAAATAAGTTTTTCCTCAGTTTTTATTCAAATTTATGCGAATACTCTGTCATTAGCATATCCTAGTGGTAAGATCTAATTCTTCGAAGTAAAGAATCCAGATATCGTTTCTTGCCACTATTGAAAAACATGAAAAGTTTTTTCTGTGTTTGTATTTACTATTGATATGTCACAATAGAAGCTTGAAAGTTTTCTGTGCGTTCCATTCTTGAAATTCTTAAATATATAAGGGGTGATCAAATGAAAAGGTACGAAACGACGTAAAAAGGTAATAGTTTAATATTTGCATATTGCGCCATGGGAGGACGTAGCGAGAAATCTCGGGGTGTGATTGGAGTCTCTGACTGGGATCGGAGCATGCGCAGGAGAGAGCAGAGGCTCTTATCAAAAGCGGCGTCCAAATGACGCGGCAGTCCGTATGAGGACAGGATGTCGTTTGCGTTGCAATATTCGACGATTGAGGAGCAGCGAGGTGTTATCCTATTTTTGGCGGCGGAAGATAAGAAACCAGTGGAAGCATGAGTCGTCACCTCCCCCTAAAATGTTCAAAACCGTACCGTCAGCAGGAAAACTGTTTTCTCACCGTCTTTTTCGACGTTCAAGGTCCGACACTTGTGGAATTCCACGAGCACAGAAAAACCATAAACTCCGATGTGTACTGTGAGACACTCCGACGCCTACGAAGGTCAATCAAGAACTAAAGACTGGGGCTGCTCACGAAGGGTGTGGTTCTGCTAGATGATAATGCGTGTCCACACGTTTTCAGAGTGACACACATGGAACTGACCAAGTTCAAGTGGGAGACGTTGGACCATCCGACCTACAGTCCGGACATGTCACCCTGTGATTTCCTCGTGTTTGGTCCACTGAAGAAGCATCTGAAAGGGAAGCGCTTCAATGCGGACGGCGTACTCAAGGACGCTGTGAAGGGCTGGGTCTCGTCACGGTCACAGGAATTCTGGGAACAAGGAATCCTGCGGCTTCTTCATCAGTGGGATCGTTGTGCTCAAGCCTATGCTGTATATTTTAAATAAAGTCTACATTTGTACTCACCGTGTAGTTTCGTACCTTTTCATTTGATCATGCCTTACATTCTCAGCGATCTTTACATAAACTTCACCCGTTATAGTGCTATAAAAAGTATTGTGTGCGTTTAAAGTTTTTCAGATGGCTTCAATTATAAGGTTATCGGGTTTTCTTCTTAAAAGCTATGGTTATTAATAATTTTCACCTACGTACTTCTAGGCTGGTTTTCATAAAATACTCCACATAATTTTAGCCTAGATAAGCGACAGGATCTAATTTTATTTGCTATAAAGCCTTGATATTTTACTGTTTGATTAATGATATTCTAAAATGATTATGCGAACACTTTTCTCTTCTTTTAATATTTCACTTAATGAAACATTTTCCTATAGTAAAATTATAGGGAATTATGCAAATGAATTTTTAAATAATGGAATGCGATTTTAACGTTTGTATTCAGAAACGAATAACCAAACGAAAGTTAAAATTCTATTCTTTTACACTTTTTCTAATTAAGTTTACTCCATTGTAATGATGCTGCTGCTTTAAAAGTTGAAAAATTTTTATTAACGAAATTGTATAATTGGAAATTACAATGGATTAATTTAAAAATTAATGACAGTTAATATTAAATATTTTCTATTATTATCTTATTTATACATTAAAATGTTTTTTTTTTCAATTGCGGGCACATGAGGGTTGAACCCTATGCCACAACAAGGCCAGAGACTGCTACTCATGTGTCGTTACCCAGCCGGCATCTGTGAACCAAGTCACGGAGGCGAGTAGCGTTACCCGCGTCATACCACCACAAACCCGTTTATAGGGTGGGCCACATTCATACATCATCATGGAAGAAAGGATAGAGAAACACAGAGAAAGAAAGTAACATCCAAGCCGAATCGGGATTCGAACCTAGGACTCACATCTCAGGAGTCAGGAGCGCTAGCATTAAAATGTTTGATAGAAATTTTTGTTACATTTTTAGAATTGTTTCCGTAGAATTTTTCTGCGAGTCAAAAAATCACAAGCATTGTACCAAAAAAATTAAATTAAATTAAAAAACCATTAATAGGCAAAAATATTTAGATAGATTTTATACTCCATTTATCACAAATGTTTTAATCATAAAATAGTTCTCTTTCATCAAAACCCAAAATGCACTGAGCGCGTTTTAATGCAATTTTTTTAAAGTCATAAAATTTGGAAAACTTTTGTTCTTATAGTTTTTAACTCACAAGCAATTTTCCTATTTATTGGTAAGTTTTCGCTATTAATAAAATTATCACTTATTAAATTATCAATTCATATTTCAAGACTTGTCGCCAAATTGTCAAGTTCTTTTTAATTTTTTTACTTCTTGGAAAGTCCACGTGACTCCAAAATATATGATTAATTGATTGTTTTTAATCCAATTGTCTTGTGTGAGTGGCAGCTGAATGTTTTGTGCCCTCTCATCTTCAATTCAATGTTTAATGGGTGCGATTCTTACATCAAGCGGAAACGTTTAGTGCTTAGGAACCCACTTTAAGTTGAGCCTCCCGATTAAACGGTCCCTCGTGTGGGATAAGACACTGCAGAGAAACAAATCAAATTGTCTTACCATCAACGTAAAAATAATCGAAGACATCTAAGATTCAGAATTTTGATTGAATGAATTGACCAGATGACGATTTTGTGTCTTTAAATTGTGAAGCTACATGGGTAATCGGCAAAGAAGTAAATATTTAGTTTTATTGACATCATTATTAAATTTACTTATTTTTAAGTTTTTTTGGATTGTATTTTTCTGGATTGAACTAAATTCATTCATTCAAAAGCTTGGTTATGAAAGTCAGTTGGAGTATTTAACAACCAAAAGAAAATTCACTTACTTGCTGTTTTTCATACATTCTGTATCGCTAAAATACTCACTTTTTAAAGCTATATATTAGTTCACAGTATCTGTTGTTATTGTTATTACTTATGACACTTGAACGAGCCAAGCTAGCTATGCCATTGGCTATGCGAATGAAAGTCCGTAGGATGCGTCTTTTCTTTAAGCAGAGCACCACAACGGTGAAAGTAGGACTTTGCCCTTCAAGTCCTCCGATAGATGTCACCACCAGAGGATGCACTCCTCAATTTTGGCATTGATTTGAAGGGGGAGTAAATTTCTCCAGACCATTGCACCCATGGTAACTGCTCAACGACCGAACACAGGACTTTCGATTCCACAGATTTAACGAGCACGTATATCGCATGTACTCGGTGGGTCTTTGGCGGCATTGGGAATCGAACCCCGTCTTTCCGGATGGAAGACCGATGCCTTAACCTCTAAACTACCCTGGCCACACATTATCTAACATTGGCATCTTATTTAAAACTAAAAATACTTACATTAAAAAAGAAACTTGTTCTGAACAAAAAAACTGAACACTTTTAATTTGAGCATCTTGCAATATTTAATTTTCAATAAGCCTCAATCATACTTGCAGATTTCGTGTATTCACTTCCTAGCAAATGCAGAGTTAGTTTCATTGTCACTTCTTGCACATACATCGATCGCTTGCCAATCTTCGTTGGATTTGAAACCAATAAAAATAGTCGTGAGCGAAGTAGGAATCAGAACCACGAACTCTTGAATATTTTAATTGGAAAATATGTGTTTAATATTAAAAGTTTATCTGAAACATCATATTTTTTAATGAAAGTTTTTTTTTTAGTTTTGTATATAGTGCCATATTTTTCAGAACTCACGAAGCTAGGTCGTAGGGCACTGTTCTTTAAAGCGAAAGATTCTGGATTCGATCCTAGTAGTGAACAATGCGAGATGGATTCTGCTCTTCTGTCTTCGGTATGCACGTTTTCCAGCGTTGGTGCTTGGGAGTTTTCAATTTTTCGTGCTTGAGTCACGTGAATATGGCTCATTGTTTACTACAAAAGCCCTCCTTGTAGGGAAATGAAATGAGAGGAAGGGACATAAAACGTGTTAGAATAAAATGTTACGATGTTAAAGCTTCAGATTTCTATTTCTTGTTGTTTAATTTATTTATTTCTTTTTAAGTTTTTAAAATTTACATAAATTTATCAATGTAGATTTGTTTTAGTTCAATGTTAAGCATTATCAAACTGACAATGCTAGTTTTTTTTAAAAAAAAAAACTAGTTACGTTACAAACTACAAAACAAAGTTTACAGTATTCTATTACATAATGTTCATTTTTTACACTTCTCTGAATATTCTTTTTTATTTCGTCTTTATAACTCGTTGATTAATGGTTTATGGGAAAGTTATATAGCTGTCTGAGTGTTCGCGTAGATAGTGTTTCTTCCGCTAGAATAAACCAAATGACTGACAAATCTGCCATTTCAGCAACCGTGAATAATCTGTACCGTATCACTCTAAAAAATGTTGAGATGCTTTTGTTATGGTCCATAAATAAAGTGAATCTTATTTTTTTATCAAGTCATATAGAATCATAATTAAAGATATTTGATTTGCACTAAAATATTGAAAGCATACAAAAATATAGAGAAATGTAAAACCGTGTTCTCGTATAAAACAATGCAAATGCAGACATTGTTTCATCGTAATCTTATTGAAAACGATGAACTTAATTATTTAATTTATTAATTGTATTTCATTTTAAAAATCAATTTCAACTCAAAATTCATATATTCCATAAATTGCAACTCTATTTTATTTTTATAATAGGTTATATATACTAGTAGGAAATACTGTTTTACAATGCTGAAAATCCTTGAAAAAAAAGCAATGAAAATTCTGACTATTTGTCAAAGTATTTTTGAGTAAACTTCTGGTTTAAAATGGAAATAATGAATGAAGAAATTAAAATAACAATTATAGAATATTTCCCTGTTTCAGACAGACAAGGTACATACATATAAAGAAAAATAACTATAAAAATGCTTGGATTTCTCAAAATAAAGTTTTGATTGATGTGCTTCATACAACCTACATAAATATTCTAAATAAAAAGGGAAAAGTCATGCCTTTTTCTATCGGGAATTATATTTCCAGGAATTTTTTATGAGAAAATAGCAACCGAGTATCCACTATCGCTGCTCTAAATCCATAGAAATGAATAAAATATCAGTGTGAAGTACATTTCACTAGATTTTGAAAATATCAAAGAAATATAGCATAACATCCATACAGTTTAAACAAAAACAAATTAATTCTTTAAGTTAAAAGAAAATTTTGCACATATGTCGTATAATCCAGCATGCCAAATTCCGAGTTCGGTGATTTTTTTGGCGGATTTTCTTATGTATCTGACAACCTGGTTTCTAATCTTTCTGACAACCTTGTTGTTTTTAATACGTCATAGAGATGGAAACCTATAAGAATTACTCTGAAAATTCTATTTTGGCAACCCTAATATTTACGTCATCGCGCACGTCAACAATGCGTCATCTTGGCAACATTTCTTCATCGCAAAAAAAAAGAAAATAGAATTTGGCATGCTGGATTATACGGCATCTGTGTCGAACATTTAAAATCCCATCTATTTATAAAAAAATTAATTTACTTACATTTCCCAACATTTAACGATGATTCTCATTTATAGGTTAACAACTATTATTAATTTTCATGATGCGAGTAATCAGATAGTAGAATACAAATTCAGATTTCAGATTCACTTGAATAGTGAATTCTTTTTATACTTCAAATTTTTTAATAACATTTTATTCAAAGTAACCTTGTCTCTCTCTCATTTTCTTTCTTTCTCTCTCGTTAATTTTAAATTAAAACCTTATATAATTTAACTATTAAAAATTTACAGTTATGATATTTTCCTTAAATTTATTTTAACGTTTAAATAAAAATAAGAAAAATAAAATTTTAACTAAAATAAATTTTTTCATCACAATTAACTTCTTCTTCTTCAGCACGACAGCCCGGGGTGGGCCAAGGCTTTCCTCAGAATACTCCTCCATTGTGTTCTCTCATTACGGAATAAATCATCAAGACTTAAAAACGATTGATTTGAAATCAACCTTTCTAATTTCTTCCATATGATGTGATACTTCACAAATTTTATATTTTTATAAATATTTTATATTTTTATAAATATTATTAAAATTTTTATAAATATTATATTATATTCGAGTTTGGTGCGGATCGAGCTAGTACTTGACAGTCCATACAAGCAGCGTTTATCAGCAAGAATTCTTCTCTTTACATCAGAACTTATGTCATTATGAGAATCAACGTTTGTGAACCTAGATATGTAAAATTGTAAACCAGATCAACTATCACAGTTAAAACTTATCTAAAAATTACAGTATGATTAACAATTTTCTTCAGCATTCAAATTTTAAAAATGTCTTAAACAATAAACTTGGTATTTATATAAAAAAGGTTTTAAAATTTTTCCTTAAATTTCGTCACTGTCCTTACATTTTAGAAATTACAGTTCTCTTATTTTTGTCGTACATTTTTTAAATATTTAAGGATCTTATATGAATTAATAAAACTTTTATTTTTTATAAGCAAAACATGCTTGATATTTTTAATTTAGAAAGCTTTTAATTTTATATTAAAAATTTTTATTGAATCATTAATATATATTTATATACAATATAGTTAATTCTGCAATCAAACATTTTATGGTAAAAAATTTATCTATATGCATTTCAAATAGATTTCTCTTTAAATGTTGTTTTGAACATCAATAGTTTGAGAGCGATACAATAGTTTGCTGAATATTAAATTTTCCCAATTTAGCAAATGATTCATAATTTTGTGGTATAAATAGAAAGACTAAATGCATCAGTGTTTCCCTGCTATTTTCTGATTTGATGTTTATTAACAACACAATTAATAATTTTTAACTTAAACCAATTTTTTATGTTAATAAATAAATAAATACTGAAATTATAAATAAAGAATAAAATATATAGAGTAAATTTAAAATATTATTTACATTTCAAGTCTCCCAAGGAAATAAAAAGATGAAATTTGAATGAAAAGTATGGAATTTTCTAAATAAAACACATTCTTTTAAATTTTATTTTCCTAAGTAAAAGGCAATTATTAAAATTTCTACTGATAATACATGTAACAAAATATCAAAATAATTTACGCTTTAAAATTTACAAAAATTATTTCATGCTTTTTAACTTAAAAATGTTAAAAAAATCATCTAAACATTAAAGTAAATAGTCTGGAATATTACCAAATGGTAAAATTTGTTTATTTTATTCCCATTTAAAAAGCTAAAATGTTAGCTTATTAATATTAATTTTAATAAAACTTTTTCTCCTAGGTTATGAAAGCAAGATTTATACCGAGAAATTCAATTAAATGATAAGTATTTTTACGGTAAATGGAAAAAGTTCTGAATTAGAAAAATCGAGGAAAAAAATTAAACTTTATATTGAATTGTTACTAAAAAAATATCAGCTTGAATTTAAAAAAAACTGCTCTTTTCAGATTTCATTCCTCTAGGGTTAAGGACTTTTAAAAAATCAGCTATAAAGAACCACGTTACTCAACAATGGTCAAGTACACGCTGTTCACGCTGGAAGCAAACAATTGATACTTCTATTCGTACTGTAATATTTTCTTTTTGTACTGGAGATTTTTTTATTTTACTTTCTGATAACTTTAGCTTTTCAATCTGTGACTTGAAATTTTTATTTTTGACTTTGAATTTCTCTTGTTAAGAGGTTGGCGACGAATCGTAAATGCTGAAAAGAAATAATGGTGCACAGTGAAAAGTGGATGCTAGCTTCGAAGAAATATTGATAGAGCATTGTTATGAATTTCTATAAATTTTGGAGTTATTTTAATTATTTTATGAATAACGATCTAATCAACACAATTTTTTTCTTTTATACAAATTTCTAAGGACTCGTTATTCATAAAAATACATTGCTTTTTAATACGTTTCAAATTCAGAAATACATTTTTAAGAATATATATGTTTTCAAGCAATTTTTAGCAAAATAATTTCGGAATTTTTAACTGAACACTTTCTTCCTTTTAATTATTTTTATATTTTATATTTATTTTTTATATTCATACTTTATATTTATTTTTTTTACCGCCAATCTTGTCAAATGGTCAGTGTGCCTGACTGCGGATATGGAGGTCCTGGGTTCGAATCCCGGTTCGGGCATGGATGTATTTTCTCTGTCTATCCTGCCTTTGTTCCTTCCTTGTTTGAATGAGGTGTAAATGGTTGCCTACACTATAAACGGGTCCCTATGGCATATGTGTACTGAAGAAGTTGGACTCCACACCAAATAGGGTTCAGTTGGAAAAGTGGAGCAGCGCACCCCATATTGTCAGCCTAGCTGGCACACAACATATTTATTTTTATATTTTATTAAAAAATATTTTTAAATATATCAATCAGTATATAATAAATAAAATAAAATAAAAAATATTTTTTATTTTATTTGAATGAATTATTTCATATTTCATTGCTCTTATAAAGAAATAGGAAGCAGACCTGTTGGTACATTAAATCTAATCCTATCCTTAGCATTCATTGCCAAAAATATCTAACAAAAATTTCAAATTTTAATTCCGGAAGTTTAAATATTTTATGCAAATTTGTATAAGTATTTTACAACAATATATTTTTTCGTGATGTTGTTGTCATTATTAACTTTTGCTTTTGTTTTTTTGTGGAGGTTTAAATGGCCAATCATGGTATAAAGATGAGAAAAATTTTTTTATTTAATGACAAATAAGAGGTTAGATCCCAACTGTTTTGAGCAAATGCCGACGGAATATGCATTATAGAATATTAATGAAACATCTTCTATATCCACCTTTGCCAAGGCATATAATTCGGAGTTTTGTAGATATCCTTTGTTGCAACTACAATTATGACTTATTACCTATTATGATAAATATTTAAGGACAATTTTATATACTGAATCTTCTCAATTTATTTCAGAAGGTTACAGTATGAAATAATAGATCAGAATAGGTATAATCATATTATATTTAAGCATCTGAAATCTATTACATTTTTAAAAAATATATAATAGGTTTATAAATTAAAGAAAGCATGTTTCCGATTCTGCATTTATCTTTAATCAACTATAGACATTCTGACATTATAAATTTAACATTTCGCAATATAGGATTTTCTGCATGAAATAAGTGTAAAATATATGTATCCTTTAAGTTGGTGAAGTTTCCTCTTTTCAGCATTTATAATTCCAAAAAAATGAAAAACATTAAATATTTAAAGTTAATATGTTCATTCTCAGTTGAGTTGAGATTTATACTTTTAAGCTTTTTCACCTATTTTTTAAGAAAATGAACATTTATTTAAATAATTTTATGTGTTTTCCCTATGAACAAATTGTTATTTCACATTATATGGTATATCTTTATTATTAAAATATTTCATGCTGGAAATATCATTTTAAGGGTGTGAAAAGAGAGATAATATAATTTTAATTTTTTTATAAATACTCTTTCCTTAATAGTAATTCTTACAAATGAAGTAGATAACGGTTACAGTTAAAAAATATTTTTAATTAGAATAGCTTAACAGTGAGAAGGACGACTATTTTTTTAAAAAAATACAACATACAAAAATTAATTGAAAATAATTTCAATTAATTCTTGTATGAAATATGCGAACGAATTCATTTGCAGTAGGAATGAGATAAAAGAGTAAACGAATGGTTCAAATATTTACGCCTGTCTCTTCAACTCATCTTCCGTGTTTCGTATTCTGCAGGAATTATTCCAATAGAAGAACAAAACAGGCTCATCTTTTTCCGATACGTTTAAAATGACGTCCTATTTCGCAATGAGTGCTAGTTCCCCTCGCCTCTCCGCATCTCTTTACTGCGCATGCGTCCGGTGTTGGTGGTGCGTACACACAACGTTTTCCGATTCATATTCTTCTCTTCTTCACTCGGAACATCTCACACCGGCCGCTCTCTCGCAGCGTCAATCATCGTCTGTCATTACGAGTTTTGAACTGAAGTGAAAAGTTTTTTTTTAAAAAAATTCGGTTGCTTTTTATATGTGAGGAAATTCGCATTGTTTTTACTTTTTAAGTATTTATTTTTCTTGAGTTTTTCACATTTTTTTACAGAAAAATAATAAAATAACAACTAATGTGTGAAAAATTCGGATTTCTTTGCTGAATGGATTTTTATTCAATAAATCACATAGAGTATTGAACTAGTAAAAAAAAATTTGTGTAAGAAATACTTAAAATTTTTATACCTTGTTGAAAAAATTTTTTGTGCTGCTAAAAAAGAATAAAATTTCATTAAATAGAAATGTAACTACATACTTTTCTTGTTAAAAAAAAGGGAAATGAGAAAAAAAGTGAATTTGTTCGAAAATTAATGTTCTAAGTTGGTATAGTTATAAAGAAATTGATTTTCAATATGGAAGAGGCAAATATGTGTCACTTTATGTGTGTGAAATTGTGATCAAATTCCAATAACTGAATCAAATTTTGGATTACCATGGAAACACGTTGGAGTTTAAAAAGACTTTTTCGATCGACATACAACACACGGTAAGAAAAAATTTCATGATATCTTCTTCTTAAAATTTTCCTATCCTGATACATTTTTCTCTTATAACAATATCTCTCCATGGACAGTTTCTTTTGGTAAATTATGATAAGAAATATTTTTAGGTACATGGCTTTATAATGTTTTAAATTTTATGAGTATTGAAAACGAGATTCGCATTAATATAGTTACTAGAAGTTACACAACCTTTCCATTTTGACAACATTCGTAACAATTTTCCTTTATATAGAACTATGTGAATTTTTAAATTTTTTCTTCGTATTGGCGAATGTTTTTGTACACAAATATTTTATAAATATTGCTCGAATTTTTCTAAATAAAACAGCTTTACATATTAAGCTTTAAATTACGACTCAAAATATATTTCTTGTGATGCATTCTGAAAACCAAATGCATATCAGGAATTGTTTTATTTTTCTTATAAAAATTCATAGTGTAATTTCATTTTATATATAATAATGAGAATTTTTATGACAAAAAATAGATTAAAATGTCTCAGGGCGAATATCTTTTTATCAAATACCAAATTTGTAACTTTGATTATGAAGTACACATATATTTTCAATTAAACTTTCAGAAGTTATATTGAGGAAATAAATTGCATCAAATAATCATAGAAATTTAAAAACTTGCTATAATGCAATCATTATTTTTAATTAATAATATTAATTAATGAAGACAGTATGCAACTTATTCTATTATAACTAAGACTATTAACTCTGTAGTTGACTATAAATTCATCTAAAATTTTCAATTTCATATCACAACCATTGAATTAAAAATCTATAGTGTACACAAAAAGGAAATGATATTTGATGTCAATATCACCAAATTTGTTATAGCATAAACTGCCGATTGTTGAAATTTTAATGTTTACATATATTTAACAATATATGCTACAAAATAAAACAGCTTCATCACTATTAGCACTTAAGGTAGAGGCAAAAATTTAATTTTCAAAAAATGGCCATTATTAGCCAAGTCGGATATAACATTGTTTTGACGATTTAGTAAAACAGAAAAATTATATATTAGAAAAAATATTCATAGACGACAAATAAATATTTTTATACATCTTATTATTAAAATTATTCCAGGTATTTATATAAATTGTAATTTCATAAACTTAATTTTCAAACTCACTTATATAAAATGGTATAGTTACCTTATTGTGTGTGCCGCGAAATACTATGCAATGAAAATTAGAAATGTCCGAGACTCGTTTCACATTCCTTTCCATTTTACAATAAAACTCTCAAAAAACCAAGGTTGCACTGTTGGAAATAGCGTTATCATTCCTAGAATTTATAAGTTCGACATCTGAACTTCTTTAAGATGTGGTCTAATTTTCTTTTGTTAGTGTAATGTTCAATTTAAAAGAAGAGGTTACAGCTCAAATTTTAACCGATGAGCTAACTAATTCAAACTGCGATGAGCAGAAATGTTGTTAAAGCCTTCTTTTCGGTATGGATATGTAGCCAGAAACTTTATTATTTCCATCTTATAATGTAATAACTTCTGTAGAAATTATTCTCTTAAAGTTTAGGAGTGAAATCAAATGCTGAAGGTATAAAAGGTTCGATTCTAAACCCCCTGTTCCATATCATCATAGTAAAAAGATCTACACGTGTTAAAGTTTCTTAATTCTGATATTTTTCTGCTAGTATGTTATGTGAAAAATTTGACATTAATTTATAAAAAAATTATATCTATGCTTTAACAATGTACACTAGACGACAGTAAAAGTGTGACACCAAGATGGAGTGTTCAGAATATTATGCAAATTTCAGAGTAAACGTATCTTACCGACTTATGCAAATGATGCGAAATACGCAGATCCTCCAGCGCACGTAGGATACGATATAAGGTGAGGAACCCGCAGAAGAGGCAATGTTTATGTTTTTATTGCTGCTTTGGAAATAACCGTGGAAAGTTTGTTCTTGTTGCAAAGTGCGCTCATAATTGCAGAGAATGTCAGGCCATCGTCGGCGGAGTCAGTTCCATCAGACAGACACGTTTATGAGGAGTATGTTGATCGGACTGAGAAGGGAAGAATGGTCCTTACGGCAAATCGCAGCTGTCAGACATGTGGACGCGTCCAAAGTGGCCAAGTCCAAATGGAAGGACTGGCTTGGGTGAGGATGGTTGGAACAAAAAATTATGGAACGTTTGCGGATTGTCGGTGCAGCCAAAGGGACATCAGCACGCATGGATCAACTAGTCCGATGGAAGGAGGTGATGGCCCCGCAAAACACGTCTACCGAAATTCTGCAGCATGTGCAAGACACCCTGGATGATCCCATATCCAGCAGAATCGTTTGCCATCGATTGTTTGCTAGTGGCCTGCGCTCATGGCGTTCATTAAAAAGACTGCCATTGACCCCACAGCATAGACGCCAACGTCTGCATTGACGCCAGTTTAGAGCGGTGAATACGATGCAGTAGCACAGGATCATCTTCTCAGATGAATCACGCTTCGGTTTCTTCAGTGATAGTCACCACGTACGAGTCCGGCATCAACGTTGAAACAGGTCTAATCCTGCAGCAATTGTGAAAAATCCCACTGCCCGACAATGTGTCATCATGGTTTGGAGAGCCACTGCGTACGATTTCAGGTCTCCTCTAGCTCGTATTCAAGGCACTGTGACAGCCTAACATTACGTGGATGGTGTGCTGCGATCGGTGACACTCCCCTGCCTTCAGGGGGTGACCAATGTCCTTTGTCAGCAAGGTGATGCCTGACCGAACATTGCTTAAATCAGCCAACATCCCCTGCAAGGTTTACAGCTGCTTCCTTGGCCACCGTGCTCACCAGATCTCTCACCAACCGAATACGTTTGGGATGTGATTGGACGCCATTGACCATTTAGAGAAATGGTTGACAGGGGATGGAGATCCATTCCTTGGGATGCCTTCCGTACTTTGATTGACTCTAAGCCAAGAAGTGTTGTTTCGTGTATCCTGAAACTTACTGAACCTACCCTGTTCTCGCCTTGTATTATGCATATCATTTCGAAATACAGATCACTTATTGTTCACGCGTTATTGTCTCCCTCTTTCTCTCTCTCTCTCTCTCTCTCTCTCTCTCTCTCTGCTTGCCAAGTTTCGTCCCTTTCTGGCAACTTAATTCTTGGTATTGCATTTTCAATGTCAGGTAGAGTATTTTAAAATATTTTTTAATATGTTTAAATTATTGAATTAATAACATTATGCTAATATATGAAACAAGATGGGAGTTTAGTATTTTTAAATTGTAAACTATAAATTTTTAAAATTTCTGCATATAAAATATCTTAATAAAAAATTTTATTGAAGAAAAATTTTTAAAAAAATAGATAAATTGTTTATGATTTACTTTAGACAATTCTATTTTCAATGAAACAAAAATAGAAGTATACATTTTTCTATCCATTTTATAACTGTAAAAAACTTCACACAGATGTTCCTTTACCTCTTGCTAAAATTATGATATAACTGTTTTTAAAAACAAAATATTTTTGTATGAGAAGAAAATTAGGAAAAAAAATTCAAATGGAGCTTTTAAAAGTTATCTATAGGGAGGGCTGAATTTTAAATGTAAATGAAATTATAGTGAGTGTTGATTATTCAAATTTCATCATTCATAGTTATATTTTAAGAATAAATTCACAATTTTGCTACACGATAAACAGAAGAGTTTTTATTTTTGAATAAATTTTAAATTATTTCAAATAATTTTTAAAATTTAAATATTTAAAAATATTTCATTACTATATAGTATTAAAATTATCATATAAAACTATATTGATTAAAAACAAATAATAAAGCAAGCTTTTCCGTTTTTATAATTATATACATATATATATATATATATATATATATATATATATATATATATATATATATATATATATATATATATATATATATATATATATATATATATATATATATATATATATATATATATGTTCTTGAATTCTCCTTTTTTTCATTCTTTTGCAAGTTTTTTCTTTTATAGTATCTAGAATTTAAAATGTTACTTGAAATGTTGAATTAAGAAACGTTTTCTCCTTTTACAACACTATTTTCAGGAGAAATTGTTAATTAAAGAAATGGTCAGAAATCAAGAAAAAGGATGCACATTTAAATCAAATCATGCTCCATTACAAAATTCAACTATTTAGAACCCACTTTTACTAATTATGAGAAGAGGGTGCATTAAATATATTAATATAAAAAGCATTTTATATCAATTTTACAAATGCGTCTAAGCACATTTTATGCGAGTAGTTTATTTTCTTTAGCAACAAAAAGTTACTTTTTGAAAAGTACCTTATTAATGAATTAAAAATGAGAATAAAAGCATATTCATAGGTATATCATGCAAGTTCTTTATTCATTCTCTAAGTTACTGGAATGAGATCTTTATTAATGGACTAAGAATATAAAATTCAAAAACATTTTTCTCTTATGCTTTATTCAAAGGGCTTGCTTAGCTTCATTGTTTAAAAGGAATTAATTTTCATTCAAAGTATTTGGAGAAAACAGCACCGTTCTTAATAAAGCGATGCGCGCGGTTATTATTTTTCCTAAATTAAATAAGGGCTTTAGTTTGAAGATTTATCTTGGCTTTTAGTATTACCTTCTAAATGAAAAACCGGAAAAATACACCATTATCGTAGAAAATATTAAAATTTATTGCAATATATTATTTTTGTGTTTTAATTTAATTAGTAAATTATTAATTTTATCTAATCATTAACGTGAATAGACAATGCATTAAAGATTCTATATCTTTAAGATAAATGACTCTTTATAAGATATAAGTTTTGGATTTCAAATATCACATGAAGGGTTTTATTTTGTTAGTAGATGTATTCATTTAAAATACTGGTCAGTTTGAAATTGCTTATTATTATTTCTTTTAAATTGTTTCAAAATACTTTAGTATAACACTTTCATTATAGGAAAAATGTTCACACTTTTCTTATAAGAATTAGTTATGAAATATTCACTGCAACTCAATATGCAGTTTCCTGACTACATTCACAGATTTTATGATTAATTTTTAAATGAATGTAGGGAATTTTTAACTTTTATATCATTCGAAAATGGAAAATTATTTCTCTCTTTCTACCAGTAGATAATGGTTATATTTCTATTGAGGTGTGCAGACTTAAAGGTAAATGTAAAATAAAAATTCTGTTTGTTCTCTGGAATTATTAATTAAAAAAAATTTTCCTTAATTGACTGTCATTTTTTATAATTCCTAAGTTTATATAGAAATTTATAGGGTGACAACTTTATACTGTTGACAAATTTGTGCTGCTTTTGATTGGTTTTATTCGTGTCCACCAATTTTTATAAAAATTTAATTTGCTTAAAAGATCTTAATGTTAGTAAAACAGACAGTTTTTATTTCCTTGTTTGATTCAATATGCCAAACCAACAACGACAAATGATAGCTTTATTTGAGGCTGGATTAAAGCAAATTCAGATTGTGGGAATGTGGCCACCCTATTTACCTGACTTAAACCCAATGGACTAGAGTGTTCGGTCTATTCTGCAATCAAGAGTATGCTCTAAGCCACATCGAAGTTTGGAAATGCCTAAAGGCTACTCTTAAGAAGGAATGGGCTAAATTAAGGCCTAATGAACTGCGGCCCATTGCAGAAAATTTTACGCGACGTTTAAGGCTCTGTATCAATGCCCAAGGGAGCCATATTGAAAATATTTAAATATGTTGTATCTAAGTAACAAATGACTTAAGTAAAGTTAGTTTTTTTAAAATAAATTCCATGTTTTTAATTTAATATAATATTTTTTTTGTCATCAGGATAAAGTTGTCACCCTGTAAAATACATATTCCAGTTGTATTATATGTATAGACTCATGGTAATGATATCAAATTTTTAATTAGGAAAATTGAAGCCTAGATTATATATTAGACTATTGAAAATTATTTAAAATATAATGCCCGTAACATTTCATGTACACACAACAATGATAAACACAACACAAATTGCAGCTCAAGTGTATTTCAAATAAGGCTTGCATCTTGTAACAAATTATGAAATTTTTTCCATATAAAATTTTAGTTGTTGTTGTTTCCAATACTCCGTCATCAGCAAAGCTAGATCAGGTCCATGAGTCCATTCACCCTAAAAAAGTCAAGCAACAGAAGGGGATTCCGAATCAGGTTGTGCTTGGTAAGCCCCAAACAAGATAAAATGTGGTCAGGAGAGGCCTGCACCGAAGAACACTTGGTGCAGGTCTCGAAATGTTTGTTACCACCTACGAGAGTCATGGAACGCAGATGGCCGCTATGAAAGCGTGCAAGTGCAGTTTGATCGCGTCCACTGCAGTCCCGAGCCAAGGAGTTACCAGGACACCTCACCTAGTACCAAGGATGCACAGTTAATCATGGGTGGGGTAAGAGGCAGCTTCTATGGTCAGGGACCTGGAGCACCAGCGGCAGAAGTCTGACTTAGCTCCGGAGCCTACAGGCTTTAGCTGGGCACAGTGGAGTGGCCTTCATGCCTTGGGTGACCCCACCAGGAGAATACACCCCCGACGTACTTCGCCCACTCTGCCCAGTGGCACCCCCCCCCACGCAGCCTGTAGGACTTGAGGGGTTTTTAGTTTTGGTGACTAGTGTTCTAATATATTTCTCAGTTGTATGTAAGCTGAACAAGCAGCTTAATTACTAGCCTTCATTTCATTTATCCATGAGTTCGATTCTCACAACAAACATGGAGGCTTATAGTGGTTCGGAATCCATTTTAAACTAAAGCTACAGTGGTTTTATCCATCACGTACACAAAAATAGTGATTACTGAGTAACAATTAAAGCAACCCATTTATATAACCTGCACATATCACTTTATAAAAATCAAAAAACAAACTTATTTTCTTCAAAGACCAAATTCTGAATGCAAATATAATAATAAACTTTTCTTAAAATTAAAAAAATAAATCAAGAAACACGCAATTTAAAAACAACGGGGAAATAAAGCATTTTTGTTATAGACTTGTATCAAGATAATCATTCCTTTCATTATTACAAAACGATACTCCAATAAATAAAAGCGGATGAAAACATGATATTTCTTTTGGAACAGCCTAACACGTTATCAAGACCATCCCAATAAATTCCGTTAAATAATCACCATTTTGCCATCAGCTTTTCTTTTTTGTTTTCTGGAGTTGTCATCACTCGTGTCGAAATGCATGCCGGATTCAGAGGATTCTTTGTTAAGAGATGCTGCTTATCTCAAAACTGTTCTTGATACGTTAATCCGTGTATCGCATTTTTAAAGATTGTTTTGATGAATAGGTTTGAACTATAAATAAAATGTCTTATCGGTGCAATCAGCTAGCTCATTAAAATCTCTAAATTCAGTGGAAGGATAAATACTCAGAAGCTAAAGTACTTGTTCTACATTTTTCTTTTAAATTCAAGATGCTTATTTGTCAAAAGTTTATTTTTTAACATCGTATCATTTTTTTATTTCATTTATATAAATCTAATAACTCTAAAAACAAACTAAAATTTTGAACTTTTACGATGTACCAAAAACGTATAGTAAACTGTTGGATGTAAAAGTAAGCTCTTATGAAAAGAATTTTGGAGAACTTGTTCTTAAGAAAAATAAGAATAAGCTCTTGGAAAAGATGTAATTTTAATATAAGTGCTCTCTTTCATACTTTCTTTTAAAAATTCCAAAGAAAAGAATTGCTCAAGTTGCTTGTTAACATTATTAGATCAGTGTTTTGAATTAATGACTGATAGTGTTAGTGAAAATTCCTAGGAAAACTCTGAAAAAGATTGTAATGTTTTCATTTTTGAACCACTGAAAGTTATTAGAAACAACTAGAGTAGATCAACTGTAATCATGTATAAAGAATAAAATCTTTAAAAAGTTCCTTATTCTTGTGTGTTTTAGATACTATCAAAAATTATACATTTGCAATTATACCTTTTCTTTGGAATTTAAACTCGGACATCATTTGGAAAGCTTATCAATATTCTTATCTATAACTCATTTCTGCGGTTATAGTTATCTCAAAAAATGACTTAAAATATAACTACGCGAATCTTTATTTCACCTTTCCTACCATCAACTTCTAAGTGTATACAAATCTGCATTTCTTAAAAAATAAGTAAATCTAACATTCGATTTTAATTTACTTATTTTTATTCAGTGAAATTCTACGAATTTATCGAAATTTAGCATAAATATAACAACAAAATACAATATTCTTTTGTTGAGTTAATCCAGTAATTATTAGATTCTTATAATTCTAAACCCTTTTTTAACTATCTTCAGAAATTTCAAATATGTATGCATACAAGTCTAAACTACTCTTAAAAAATTAGCATAAAAGATTAGTCTAAGCTCAATTTGTGTAGGGAAGCTGTTTAACAAGTTTCAAATGTGATACATTTTCACACACAAAATGTTAACGATGTATTTAAACTTTGAAACATTTGCATTTTTCTTTCAAAGTATCTTTACCACTGTTAGCAGTTAGCAAGTTTGAAATATAAGAATGGACGAGCGTTTCGTGCATGAGATCCATATATTGGCGAGTGTCCTTCGGGAAACCCATGCATCTCGGTTGGGGAATGACAGGGTATTATTTAGCATAGAATCGAAAAGGTTGATAAACGGTCACATGGGTGATGTGGGAAAAAACGCACTTTGTTCGTGTGTGCGTCTTCTCAGAGATGAGGTAATACTTGAGAATGATTTCTTTCTCTATTTCACACACTTTTCCAAGTAAAGTTCCCTTTAGAAAAGTAATCCCTTTATATTCATTTGCACACTTGCTCATCGAAAGAATGTTAGTTTTGACTAATCAATGAACAAAATAATCATTCAATTGCTTATTTACGTGACAAAAATAAATGCAATGAATGTTTCAAATTCAAGTTCAAGATATGTCCTTAATAATGTTTCAGTATCTCAAGTGTCTACATTTTTAAACCGATTTTCCTTTATTTAGAAAACGGACTTCAAAATCAATATCTACTATTCAACCTCTTTCTTTCTGTCCCGATCAAATAGTACTTATAATCCTGTTCTACGTACAATCATAACTTTGGAATTATATGTTAAAAATGACTCTTATTTTAAAAGATTATTATAATCTAATCCACCAACTATACATTTGTTAGTTTTCCCTTCTAAAAATTAATGAAGTTTGATCTTGAATATAGGCACGTTATTGTCAATACCAAATTAATATTCGTGTTTTAACACTTTCTTTGTCTTCCTTCATGTACAGGGTGAACTGGCATCTGAATGGATGGTGCCCTACTTTACAGTTCATCAGTTCGATTGGATAGTCCACTTTAAACTTTAGGTCTATATATATATATATGGTAAAAATATATTTGAGTGTGCCCCTTGGCGAAATTGGCGATTTTTGTTTGGCGCCAATCCTGTTCGTGCGGAACGCTGTGCAAATGGCCAAAACATGTAATGGCGGCCAAAACACAATGAAATTTCAAAAATTATGCAGTAAGCACATAAAAAAATGTACTCACTTTATTTTGCTGGAATATCTTCACTTTGAGGTACACAGAATTCTCTAATAGCAGCTACAGACATTGCTTAAATTTATCCTGAGAAGAAAACCAATCAGAACCGTGTATAAATTTCAGAATAACGATTACCATAAATAGAACAACATCACCCAGCTAGGCGATAAACTTGGAGAGAATTCAAGGGCCATTTTCAAGTATAGTTTAACCATATATATATATATATATATATATATATATATATATATATATATATATATATATATATATATATATATATATATATATATATATATATATATATATATATATATATATATATATATATATATATATATATATATATATATATATATATATATATATATATATATAATTTTATTAATTATTCTTAGCTACCTAGGAATCAGCTTAAGAATTTTCCATGTTGGTAACTAAGAAATTTTGCATACGCAAAATTTCTTGGTTTTTTTAAAATTCATTAATGCATGAATTGCAGAATACATAATAGTTTTTCTCGCATTCATAGAAATATGTTTTAATGAATCCTATAAATTTAGGCAAAACGCGGCTGAATGTATTATTTTTGTTTTTAGTTTATGCAAACATTTAATCTCGTTAAAATTAAATTTAAAAAAATTATTTGTTATTTACTTCTTATCAAACTTCCTCGATTGCATTTAAACAATGTACCTTAAAATGAGGGTTATGTGTTTTTACCAATTACTTACATCTTTTGCTTTCACCAAAACATGTGATTCTTCTTACAATATCATTACTTTAACCATCTTATTGTGGAAATTGTGTCATAAAAGTATGAATACTTAAGATTCTCATTAATTAATATTTATTGTTATATAAGATACCACACGCCATGTTTTGTCAAAGAAATTTGCGTAATAAAATATTAAGGAAATTAATAAAAATAACCAATTAAATTTATTAATATATTTTCGAGGAAAAAAGCAAATAAATGCAGGAAAAGTGTATGGAAATATAATTTATATTAACGGAGAATATCAAAATAAAACGAAAGAATACATGTAAAGAAAATTAAAAAAATAACAATATGAAAAACTGCCAATAAAATTATTTCAAATTATAAATGTTTTTTATAAAATGCATTATAACCTTAACAGTCGTTAAAGAGGAACGTGTAATCATTATTTTCAACTGTAAAATTGAATATAAGGAATAATCAATGTAATCAATAATTTTGTAAAAACATTTATGCTTTTAAAGAAATCTGCGTTGTATAAAAACTTTGTTTTATGAAGGACTGTCTTTCGTGTAATATCAAACTCACTTAAGAGAAGATATATATAATATTCAATAGCGGATTTTTTCTTAAGAGAATGTATTTCATATTTAAATCAGAAGTAAATAGTGATTTATTCGCAAAAGTTTTGTATTATTTTAATATTATTTTATATAAATATTTTATAAATATTCTGCTTAACTAAATAAAAGTTTTATTAAAAAAATTTAATAAATGCATTATAAACAAAATGAGACCTTTGAGAATGTTAGTAAACGGCAAATTAAAATAAAAAAATAATATTTTATTAATATACTATATACAATATTAAAATACAACAATATTTTAAGAATATCATCGTGTTTTGATTTGCCAATTCTCCTCGGGTTATTCAGTATCATGTAATGTTTTCAGTTTCCAATTGGACTCATTGAATTGCTTAATAACAAAGCACTTAAATTTTATAAAACTCTAAAATTTATATTTTCTTATATAAAGATTCAAAATATAAATAAATAAGGTGGATAAAGAAGGGAAATGGTATAGAAATTTTAATGACTCTTTATATATATAAATATATGCGCAGAAATTCTGAAGTTTTTTTAAATCTAATGACCGAGAAAAAACATTTTGTTTCTTTTACTTTCCCAATGATAGATTTGAGTCTGTAATTGGCATTGTAAAAGCAATTTTTCCGCGGTAGGAAGATATTTATTGTTTCGTAAATCTCTTCGGCTATTAATCATTTACGTGAAACGATACCGTGCATTTTGTATCGATATAAAGTTTAATAAATCGTAAAGTGCATCCACTTCAATCAGTTCTCTCAAGCCGAAGAGCTTCTGCATTTTTCTCCGGGTAAGAAGGAGATGGGGGGGTCGGAATCTTCCTCTTCCCTGTGGGCGATTTGGTTGTGCGTCGGATAATATCGCCAATAAACCTCCCAAAGCGATCTCTTCCGGGTAGGTTTAAGAACTCCGAAATTCTTAAGATGATGCATAAAATTCCAGGAATGTTCCAGAGAGTAAGAAGGAGGAAAGGGAAGCAAGAGGATTTCGCTTAGTTTCGTTGAGGGTGCAGAAGAAAAAAAGGCCTGCAGGTATAGAAGGGAAGAAAAAAAAATTGCCCTGCGGTGTTTTCGGAGAAATTATGAAATGAAAGGTTGGCTGCCCGCTCGACTGTGTTCTGGTCACGCGTTGTTGACAGGAAGATCTTCCATGCTGCGATTGTTTGAATGGTCTTTCGTTTTTATTATGCATATTAGGATTGTTATTATTATGTTGATTTTTTACATAACATGACTGTAAGAGAAATAAGCAACCGCTTGTCGAATCAAATTTCAAAGCACGCGTTGACGATTGAGTGACTCAGTGGTTCCCCCTCAAATCTGATGGTTCTGATCTCCAATCTTTGTTGATGTTGTTACTAATGACACTTGAACAAGCCAAGCTCGCTATGCCTCCACTATGCGCGAATTTAAGTCGATTGGGAGCGTCTTTCGTTTTAATCAGAGCGCACCAAGAAGGTGAAAGTACGACTTTGCTCTACATACATGCCATAGGGACCCGTTTATAGGGTAGGCAACCATTCACACCTCATTCATACAAGGAAAGGACAAAGACAGGATAGATAGAGAGAGAAAGTACATCCATGCTCGAACCGGGATTCAAACCCAGGACCTCCTTATCCGCAGTCAGGCACGCTGACCACTAGACAAGTTGGGCGGCTCTCCAATCTTTAATTAAATCCTTGAATATTGATCAGTATTTCACTTCTGTTCTTGACGAACCATCAAATACATATTCCATGAGGTTTCATATATTACATTTTTCTGACCTTGACTCATTGCAATTTTTGCCAATTATTTCGTAAGATTTAATGGATTACTTTTTATATTTTTCTTGATGAATATGACTGCTTCCTATTGTTTCACATTTATTACATTATTTTCTCTGTACTTGACTAATATTACCTTTACCATGTATGCAGTTATTTTGAAAGATTTCAATTATTTGTTTTGTTCTTAATATAATTGTTCCATGTTTATTTATTTTGTTATTAAGCTTTCATTTATAGCTTTTTTCTCTTCTCTTGTATTATAATCATCGTCAGTTATTTATAAGATTCCATACCCCACAGCCAATTGTTTTTAGTTCAATATGAAATCCTTCCGAACCACTGATATATACATCATAATATTTAAGAATTATTATTGTTAGGGAATTTAAAGCTTTTAGTATCTTTTAACTTTGAAAATGATATTAATAATAGTTTAATCCAGTAATTGTTAAAAATTAAATAAAATGAAGTTGTATCTCTTTTCATTGTAAGTACTCATAACATTTGGACAAGTAAGCTCGCTATGCTGTTGGCTATGCAAATTTAAATAAAGTGCGTCTTTCATTGAACAAGTGCACTACGAATGTGAAAGTATGACTTTACTCAAAGCTCCTCCGATAGATGGCACCACTAGAGGATCCACTCCCTCAATTTAAACGTTGATATGGTGGGAGAGGAAATTTTCTCCAGACTATTACACCCATGGTAACTGCGCAACGATAGACCTCAGGATTTTCGATTCCACAGATTTAACGAACACACATATCGCATGTTCTAGGTGGGTCTTTGATTGCCTTTGAGAATCGAACCCTGCTCTTTCGGGCAGAAGGCCGATGCCCTGATCACTAGGCTACTACGGCCTATACCTCTTTTTAAATACTACATTACACTTTTTGTTAAATTATGAAAATTTAGGACATTTTACATTTTAAAAAAAATTCTTGTACATAATTTAACAAAGGAATTAAGACACACTTTTAGAAGTATTACTAAATCGCTACAAAGTTAGATTTGTTGTAAACATGCGAATGTTAGAATTTGAGTGAGTGAAACATAACGTATTCACCGGAAGTCAAAAAAAAAATAAAAATAAAAACATTAATTAGAGAATCAAATTCTAGAAATTGAGATTATACTTGTTGAAAGCTCAAAACAAATCTGTAAATAATAACAATTTTTGTCAAAATTTTTTACATTTTCAATTTTTTTAATACATTTATTTTACATTCTGAAATATGTATAAAAATAACTCAAATATAAATAATAAGAGACAATATATTGTTTAAAATTAACGATAAATTGTCTTATGAACTTATATAAATATTACATACAGTGTACTCACATTTATTTTAATCAAAAATACGTATAAATTGAATTTAAATAATTACAGTAGAAAATTTATTGATTAGTTTATGAAGTAAAACAAGCAAATTCTTTTAATATACAAAAGTGTTTAAATGACAGGATTAATGAAGTTACTGATTTTGCAGCTAAATGGGTAAAGATCTATATAACCTCAACAGTTCTCTGTTTCCATTATCGGGTGCAGATATGTTTGCAGTGTCCCAAAATCTACTCTAGAGTAAGTCCTAGTATAATTCTCTTTCATGAGCAAAATTCATCGTAGGGTGAACAATTAAAGTAGCAGTAAGAATATGGCACAAAAATGAATTGCTTTGCAGTTCAGCTACAGCTTGTGCTAATTACTTGTAGGTTCAGCTACAGCAATTATTGATACCGTTTTCACAACTTATTAAACACATATTTACATCCCATAAAAGTGCCTTCCTATTTTTCTTCCGAACATTTTTCAAATTCCTACTTGAATTCAAGCTAATCTTTTCAATAAATTTTAAAAAAACGTATATAGAAATTACTTAGCATACTGAGCTCCAGTGGCTCAGTAGCTTCACGCCGCTTCCCGTAAGCTCAGCAAAGTGAAGCATCATTTGCTGCGGGCAGTGGTTGGGAGGGTGACCACGGTGTACTCTCCTTCACTGGGTTGCTGCAACTCCGTGGGTTGGGGACATGTTCACGTTAATCTGTGACATCCAAAGTCCTTCCGCTGGTGTGGCGTGGATGTGGAGACGAGGGTGCCAGCTCAGGTGTGGCCTCGTCACCTGACCGTGGTTCAAAATGACGAGGCACCTTAAAAAGAGCAAAGTCGTACTTTCACCTTCGTGAGGCTCTGATCCAAAACGAAAGACGCTCTCTCTTGACTTAATTCGCACTGCCAAAGGCATAGCGAGCTTGGCTTGTCCAAGTGTCATAAGCAACAACAACATGAATTGCTGTGCAGTTAATGCACTTCATTTACAGCTTGTGCTAATTGCTTGCAGTTTCAGCTACAGCAATTATTGATACCATTCATTATTATTCATTTCATTTCAGCAATTATTGATTACTTTTACCATTTTATTAAACACATATTTACATCCTATAAAAGTGCCTTCCTATTTTTCTATGGAACATTTTTCAAATTCCTACTTGAAATCAAGCTAATCTTTTCAATAAATTAAAAAAAACGTACATATATAAAAATTATTTAGCGTATTTCGAAGACATTTTAATTTTACTGAAATTTGAATTGCAAGAAATATTAGGATTAGTATCCTCACGCGTTGTTTAAACTGAAATTTCCTGTTCAATTTATAGATGTTTTCGTGAGAAGTTTATTTTGTGCGTACAAATGTGAATAGTATTTTTATTTTTTATTACTGCTCAGATAAGTTTATTTTCACGTTCAAATTATTATCTTCTTCCTATACTATTTAATCAATTCTCTGTCCAATATTTATCTAACATATTACTCTCTGTTTTCCTTCCATAATGTTGACGTCATACATATAAATAAAATATTGGAAAAAACATTATTACTTTCTTTCCTATTAGAGGAAAAAAATTTCCAAGGATTGAATTTGCCGAAGATTGTTTTTATTTCTTTTGAATGTGAACAATAGAAATGGTTGCATTCAATTTGGTCAAATAAAATATTACACATAAAAAAAAACGTCCCAAAAATAATTTGTTTGTATGAGACTAAGCAAATAAATATAGATATATTTGTTTTGCTCATTTCTAAATCAATCATTTTAAGAAGAGTAATTTAAATTATTGTTAATTCCTTTGATTTAATTATAAGATTTAATTTTTAATTATTAATTATAAATGTTTTTAATAATTAGTATATCATAAAAATGATTTAAAATCACAAAAATTTTCATTATTAACTTTAGTCAATTTTAATAAATTATGTAACAGTTTTAATGAAAAACATTGAAGCACTCAAAATATTATGAATGGTCTCGAATTCAATATTAGTTTTAATTTATATTTCAAAATTTTATGCTAAAATAGTTTAAAATAATATATAAATCAAAATATTTTGTTAATTTGATAATTCTAGTTTAAAATCACGTTTAAATATGGTTTATAGGAAAATGTATTCACTGACTTTAATTATAATTTGGAAAGAATGATATAAAACTGTAAAGTTGAAAAGAGTAAATTGAAAAATTTTTAAAGTGACAAATAAATTATATCTATAGACTTAAAAAAATCTTTATGGTTTTTAATAATATTTTTTCAGGATAAATGATTTCTTCTGGGAGTTCTCCTGGAACAAATCTTTTTAAAAATTACATCCACTCACATTAAATATTAAATTTTGGAAATAAATTTTTTTTTAGTTTTATGACTCAGGAAAAAGGGAAGAAATCATAAATAGGTATTAATAATCTTACACCAATAATTAATAAAATTACTTAATTTCTTTATCAAAGCAATTTTAAGATTCTGAACTTGTTTCCTTTCTGTATTCTAGAAAATAATTTATATATAACTATTTTACATTATTCTTAATAATATATTACTTTTTATTCCTTTTTATAAGTAAAATGTAGAACTCTAAATTAGTTCTTACATCCATAAAAAAATCTACAGCTGAATAGAATTTCAATGAAAAAATGATGTTTTAAATTGTCAGAAAGCCAAGAAGCAAAGAAGTCTGAATTGTATATGCAAATTATCTAGAAATATGTTGCCAAAAGAATTTCAACAGTAAATCTAATTTGCGTTTCGATTTTTTTCTTGAAAAATAAAAATACCTTTTGAAAAGGAAATAAATAAAATAAAGAGAAAATTACTTTAACAAAGTAGCAAATTTCCAAAATATTTTTCTTTTGTGGGTTTTATTTATAAATTTCTCACACAAAAGAATAATTTCATCTGTGCAGAATATATCAGCCCCTTCCTTGCTTTCACACTTCCTAAGTTAATTAGATAAAAGTTGTTGTCTCTTGCTCATAGTTCTTAATTAAAAATTTAACAACTCTAATGAAGGCTATTTAAATAATTAAAGACTGTACTTCGATTATTTTCAACAAAAAGATGGGCAAACAAATATATTCGTAAGGCTATAGAATGAATAATGAAATAATGCTTACGTATGTATGTATCGCAGGTTGTCAATGCTTGCAGATGGCATCTTTCTAGACTACTCAATTTTCAACGTAAGGCTATATAATGATATATTGAAATAAGGCTTACGTATGTATATATCGCAGGTTGTCATTGCTTGCAGATGGCATCTTTCTAGACTACTCAATTTTCAACTTAATGCTGTAGAATGAATAATGAAATAAGGCTTACGTATGTACATATCGCAGGTTATCATTGTTTGCAGATGGTATCTTTCTAGACCACTCAATTTTCAACTTAATGCTGTAGAATGAATAATGAAATAAGGTTTACGTATATCGCAGGTTATCTTTGCTTGCAGATGGTATCTTTCTAGACTACTCAAAGCTCAAATACTAACGAAACTTTCAACTTTTAAGCTGTCCGCTGCGTGGCATCAAAAAACCTAACTTATGGTGATTTTGAATATTCTAATAAGTTTTATTGTACTACATGAATCAGTATATTACGACTCATTATATAATGCAACTCGTTTTATAATTATGCACACAGCAAGAGTGCTATATTTTAAAATATGTTAATATTATAAATATCTGTCACACATTGTTTATTCAAAAACCTAAAATTTAAAAAAAAAAACTCATTAGTAGGTGATTGAGACAACTCCATTCCATTAAGAAGATAGAAAAACGAGAATGTGTTGTTGATAATACTCTTATTGTTGTTGTTGTCGTGTGCCGGCTAGGCTGGCAATATGGGGTGCTCGCTACTCCACTTTTTCAACTGAACCCTATTTTGGTGTGGAGTCCGACTTCCTCAGTACACACATGCTTTAAGTACCCGTTTATAGGGTAGGCAACCATTCACAACCCATTCATATAAGGAATAGACAAAGACAAGATAGATAGAAAGATAAAGTACATCCATGCCCGAACTGAGATTCAAACCCAGAACCTCTTTTCCGCAGTCAGGCACACTGACCACTAGATAAGTTGGGCGGCAATACTCTTATTAGATGTAATATATGAATACAAATAGAAAAATATCTGTTATAATATTATTATTTTGGCGATCACAATAAAAACAATTCTGAAAGTATTTACGCTAAATAATGGTTTTGCATGTTATGGTTATTACCTTTATATTCTTATATATTCTTTCAAACTAATCTCTATCAACTCATTCTAAGAAAATATTTTGCTGAGTAATGCAGCTTGAAAAACTCTCCTACTTGTAATGCCCTTTTTCTCTCAATTTAACTACCGCAACTTCATCCCAGATCATATGTTTCTGCTATTTGGAATAAAGGAATGCTTTTCGAAGCATTATCTGCAAAGACCACTGCTGCTTTTTCCCCCTTCGAAAGCGTGAATGAGACGTAAAGTAAGCAGCAAAAATCATTTCACTTCCAAAAAGAAGAAACAAATCTCCATTTTGTGTGTGAAACTTAACGATCCAATATAAAACTCCAAAACCACACTCTCCACTGTTTTCCCAACGATATTACCCCAAATTCAGATGGACGCATAAAGAAAAACATTTATTCTTTTTTCTTTGTTTCGCTTGTTTTCTTTGAGTAGTTTATGTATTTTAGTTCCATTTCATGACGCTTTTATTTTCTTTTTTTCTTTTTCTTTGGAATTCATTGGGGTAGAGCATCGTTCGGATCGGGAGGGAAAAAAATGAAAGTCTCACAGGAGAAAACTTAAAAACGCGTGTCAGGAGCTTGACAAGAACTCGCGCCGCTCAGCACGAACTCTCCCCAGGTTTGTTGACACCGAAACTTTCCCCGCCCCTTTCCTCCCTATCTCCATCCTTCATCTTTCCGATCTGCTCCAGTGAAGACGTTACCTGCAGCAGGAGATGTTAAAAAAGTGGGAGGAAAAGAAAGCAAGGGGGGGGAAATTACAGGGCTTTTGTACTTGTCTGTTTTATTGTTTATTTAAGTTTCACACTCAGATGATTTCCACCATGTGATAACGCCTTTTCATATTCATGAAGTAAAAGTTTTCGCCCGTTTTTTTTTATTTAATTGAAGATCTCTTAATTGTTTTTGAAGCTCTAATAAATCTGAGAATGTCCACCAGTTATAGAATTTAACACATACGGTATCCTTCGATACTATACTAAAGTAAAAAAAATTTTTTTCAAACATATATATTAATTATAACAAAGGTTTTTTTTTATCAGTGTTCTGACCTTTTGAAATTATTTTTATCTTTTACTTACTCTGGAGTATAGCCGCCCAACTTGTCTAGTGGTCAGCGTGTCTGACTGCGGATTGGAAGGTCCTGGGTTCGAATCCCGGTTCGGGCAGCCGAGCTGGCAGCCGAATGGTTAGCGCTCTTGCCTTCGGTTCAACAGTTCGTGGGTTCGAATCCCACTTTGGGCATAAATGTTTGTAGTGATTCGGAATACACTTTAAGCCGTAAGTCCCGGTCTAATTAGCCCTCGTGTGCAAAAAATGACCGTTGAGCGACAAACAAACCAAACAAACCAAACCCGGTTCGGGCATGGATGTACTTTCTCTCTCTATCTATTCTGTCTTTGTCCTTTCCTTGTATGAATGAGCTGTGAATAGTTGCCTACCCTATAAACGGGTACCTATAGCATGTGTGTACTGAGGAAGTCGAACTCCACAGCAAAATAGGGTTCAGTTGGAAAAGTGGAGCAGCGCACCCCATGTTGCCAGCCGAGCTGGCACACGACAACAACAACAATCTAGAGTGTAAATTCTCTTAGTTCCTTAAAAAATTTATCTTGCGTCATTTTTATATTTTATCTTGTTCCTAATTATTTTCATGAGCTGAAGATAATTTTATTTAAATCAAATCAAAGATATCTTTAAAATTCAGCATTTATGATTAAGAAGAGTCAAATAAAGTATTGATATTCATCAACTGATTTATGGATTTTTTTCATCAAGTTTGGTTTTAGATAGTGTTATTTTTTCTATTTTGTATTCAAAATCACACAATAACAAAATAAATAAAGCGTTATTTCAGTTTTTAAGTTTTGTCCTTAGTGATTAAATCCCTGGGTCGGTGTTTTGAACTATTGGCTTATGGATGAAAATTTAAATAGTATCCGCAGCTTTAAATTAGGAAAAGGCAAGCAAGTTTTGTCATTTTATTATATAGAAATATAACTATTCAAACTTGATGCAATATAATAAATTGTCTTTGCAGAATCAATCTTGAACAATTGTTTTTTTTTTTTCGAAATCAAACACTGTTTGGGATTAGTTATAAATTTATAGGACATATATCTCAGTTTCTGAATTTTATTAAGGGAATTTTTCATCAATGTTTTGAATTTATATTTATGTGGTAATATATGTGATTAATGTTTATCTTTTACTAGCGAATTCATATATTTGCATTTGAATTTTTAGAATTTCTAAAGTCCATATAGATTATAGATTTGCCTTAATGCTTACTAGTAATTAAGAGTATTAGATAAATTTATTAAAACATTTCTGTATTAGGAGCTATATAAAGAAATGAAAAACTATCATCATAAAATTTAAATGTTGTGCGTGAAGCTGCTAAATTTAGTCATATATCACTACATTCTATTGAAACGTACTCATTTATTAGTAATGTTTGAGAAACATTTTCGCGAAGTTACGATTGAAATTTATTCAACTCTCTACTTGAAAGCTGTGCTTAATTGCCTTTTCATTAAAGGCAAAATCTATTAAGGTTGCTATTAAATTTTTTACGGCACCATAGCTTATAAGCTGCGCCAATATTTGACCCTTTAATATGGTTTCAGAACTTAAATATTTAAGTAATGAGTTGAGGGTAATATATTTTGCTTTTCTTTACTTTAAGCTTATCGTGGGGGGGGGCATTTTAGAGAAATTCGCTTAGACCAGCCTTCTTAGAAGCGAGAAACCAGCTGCATAATAGTCGTTAAGAATTTATTTCTGTAACGCGTTCCCTCTCAACCCCAAGACTCTTGGTTCTCTATTTATAATACGATGGGAAGTTGCGCTGTTTTATGGAGAGGGTGAGGCGGCTTTTTTAGCTCTTTTATGGCAAATCCTTCTTTGTCCTTTGTGAGTTGAAAAAAAAGAGCAGCGCGATCCTATGGCTTGGTGAAAAGTATTGACTTTTCCAGTAAATGGGATGTACTTCAGGAACAAAATAGATTTCAAATTGTGTAATGTAACGTTTAGAGGATTAATACCCTTCACAACTTTTCTCGCACAAATATCTTTTTTTCAACCCTTGAATTTATGGATCTTAGTCTTACATCATAGTAGGAAATTTATTTTGAAAAAAAAAATTCAAAATTCATGAATTATGAAACATTACGTTCAAAAATAGTATTTAAAATTTGCAGAATATGAGTATACTATAATAGAAAAAATTATAGAATTATCTAATTTAAAAATGCATTGACAGTAAGTAATTGTTAGGTTGGGGAATAAGTCCGTAGCGTTTTTACCAAAGACTTTTATTTAAACAAAAAGCAATAATTATATCAATAAGTTAATCAATCATATATTCACCCTTGCTGTGTATTCCTTTCCCATCTCTAGACCCATTTGTTGATGCCGTTTCGCCAAACATCGCCTGGTCTGGTGTCAAAGAAGTTGTTGAGCCAGTTTTTAAGGTCCTCTTGGTGCACTGGGAGATGCTCGAAAAGAATGCCACAGTCAACAAGGAGCTCTACATTATCCAGCTACACCGCGTGAATGAGGCTATTTGACTGAAAAGATCTGATCGACATGGTCAAACCCTACTCCTTCACGACAACGTCAGGCCCCATGTTGCACAAATTATCAAAGCCGCACTCCAAGAGCTCGAATGGGAGGTCCATCGGCATCCGCTGTATTCCCCGGAGCTTGCACAGACCGATTACCATTTTTTCCACTCCTTGTATCACCATATGAAGGTAACAAAGAGGTCCTTAAACACTGGCTCAACAACTTCATTGACAGGCTATTTTTGGGCGGAACGGCATCAACAAATGGGTCGAAAGGAGGTAAGAGGATGTAAACAGCAACACCGAATATATAACTAACTTATTGATGTAGTTATTGCTGTTTGTTTAAATAAAAGTCTTTGGTAAAAACGCTACCAACTTATTCCCCAACCTTATGTAATATTCAGTTTTACTCTTGAATGAATGAATTCACACAAACGTATGTAAGGATAATACTTTTTACTTGAAAAGAATGAAAATTATGATCACTTGATATGACTGCAATAAAAAAGACTTGTTAGAAAGAAGCAGTTTCTCATTTTTAGATTATTCTTCCTGAATGAAAAGCTTTCCTTTCTTCTGAATAATCTAATGTGAAGTGCATTACAGTCGGATTTGACAAGCATAATATAGCAGTATTGTTGCTCAGACTGGAACAATCCATTTCCTGCAAAAATGTTGCTGAATAGTTGTTAAAATTGAAATCCTTTGATTTTATCTAATCATTTAATTGAATATAATAGATACAATCGCTTATATTTTCCTTTAAGTGATTATTTGTTTCTTTTCAGATCTAAATATATTGTACAATTTATCAACACATATAATGTCTTATACAATATTCTATAAAAACTTCACGATACAAATTTTATTAAAGACTTCTTTATTGTTTTAAGGGATATTTTTGCTTGGGATATAAGTTTACTTTAATCAAATAAATTATGAATTTATCAGCCGCCCGACTTGTCTAGTGGTCAGTATGCCTGACTGCGGATAAGGAGGTCCTGGGTTCGAATTCCGGTTCGGGCAAGGATGTACTTTCTCTGTCTATCCTGCCTTTGTCCCTTCCTTGTATGAATATGAAATGAATGGTTGCCTACCCTATAAACGGGTCCCTATAGCATGTGTGTACTTAAGAAGTCGGACTCCACACCAAATATGGTTCAATTGGAAAAGTGGAGCAGCACACCCCATACTGCCAGCCTAGCTGGCACACGCGCAAACAACAACATCAGTTGGATTTCGTTAAAAATTACACGTTAATATCATAAATTAATCAATTATTTCTTTAGTGATTTAGTTATTGTTTAGTGATTAGTATATTTATTATTACAACAACAACATGAATTTATCAATCATTAACGAAGATCACTAATAATTTCCTTTGAAGATTCTTCACAAAGGGGCAAAGATTTTTACAGTCGAATTCAAAGAAGTAATTTGTTTGAATTATTATGATTTATATTTGCATTCAAAACAAAACTGAGGCATAATTACTTAATAATCTTGCTTTATTTGATGTATTATGCTTAAATTAAATTTTAAAAAAATATTATTTTTAAAATAAAATACATTAAGAGATATTTTTTCAAACATTTATAAAATAATTCAAATAAGACTATAGCATTCTAAACTCCTATTTTAATTAAGTTAAAATAAATATCTCTTAGTTTTGCTTCAATAAATGCGCCTTCAAAATCTTTGAATAATTATTTGGCGAAAATATGCTTAAATAGATCTTTTATTTTCTTTATTTGTTCATAATTCCAATTTCAACATTTCCATCAGAAAATCACAATATTTTCCCATGGACTGTTCTTCCCACTGCTAACTTTCCACTTCCTCCGTTATTCCCCCCCCCCATCTGAAACGCCAACTCCGAAATCGAAATGAAGAGATTTTTCTGCAAAGCAAAAAGAAACTTTTAATGATTGTGTAATGAGGACATTTTGCTGCGATCCGGATAATGTCGGCACTCAGATTCATTGTAACGAATGAACTAATTAATTTTTGCCCTCACAAATTCTTCGGAGGGTCGACGGGAGGTTTATAATATCGGAAGTCTTCATTCAATCTAAGAATTTAATGTCTTGAATTATTCAAATCAGGTATAAATTATGATTTTAACAGTATTGTGAGTGGTATGAAATCTAATTTTGCATTTTTATCATTATGAATGAACTTATCTTTCTCAAAAAATATTGAAAGAAAACTGTACAAACTCTTCTGCATAATTTTTTAATTAAATTATCTTTATCAAAAGTACTGAACTTTTATTGGAAGTATTAAAATTTCTCTAGAAAATGTGAGCCATTATTTCTTTCCCAAAGTAATTCTCTGAGATGTAAAATTACGTTATTATTATGAAATGTACAGGGCGATCTTTTTTAAAGTAACACTGTTTGGAACGCCCTGTAGCACGATTTAATATAACCGAAAGGTCACCAAACTTGGTATTTAGACTAATCAAGACACCGGAAAATTGATTCCGTGAAAAAAATTTTAGTTCCAAAAATCGCCGCTAGGTCATTTTGTGGCGCTTTACAATGTATAAAATGTAAGAAAAGAGAAATACTGACACATACAATCGTACAATTAAATTATAAATGTTTATTTATTTTATTAACTTCCCCGGTGAGGAGTTAGACCACATTCCATGTGAGCTCCGTTCTCAGAAATAACACCGTGCATTCTGTGCATAACACAGCTCCATGTGCTCCACAGCCGTACGTAACATGTCACGAGGAATATTCCGCACTGTCTTCCTTATGTTGTCTTTTAGAATAGACAAATCGGATACTCCACCAGCATAAACGCACGTTCCGGTAACGTGAGAGGCATGGCTACTGGAGCTCGTTTACTGCAGCTGAGATTATTTGTCGGAGCTGTCTACTACTTGCTTTTATAGCCCCTATTACTGGCACTGTCATCGCACAACATTTGCATTTTGCTTTGATACCTGTGTTTTATGCTAATTCTCATTATTGTAAACGACAGCAGCGCCACAAAATACCCTAGTGGTGACTTTTAAACTAAAACTTTTTCTACGGAATTTTTTTCCCATTTCTTGATTAGTCTAAATACCAAGTTTGGTGTCATTTCGGCTATCAGATTGCGCTACAGGACGCTCCAAACACTGTCACTTTAAAAAAGATCACACTGTATATTTAAATATAATGAAAATCTCCCTTTTCTATTTCAATATATCATTGAGAAATACTAAATTGCTGATATTTCAGCACAATTATTATATAATATTCTGATTATTGGATCGCAAAATGTACTCTTGGACATAATAGAAACGATTTACTTTCTTGCCTAACTTGGAATTACTAATTTCTAATTCTACTGTAATAATAATATAATTATAAAATTAACAGTGCATATAGTAAAAATTGAAAATTGTTTAACTTTTGTGCAACCAGATAATTTTAAAATTACTAATATTTTAGTATTAGTGTTATATATATATATATATATATATATATATATATATATATATATATATATATATATATATATATACAATAACAAAGTAAAGTGTATTTGATTTTCTTAAAAATCACTAATTCATTTTCATTTTAATAGGTAATTGTGAAATGTAAATTATAAATACTTAATAGAAATATTTTTGAATGATATGTGTTAAAATAAAAATATGTTTGCGTAAATACTGCAAACTGTTTACTATTTTATTTACATAGATTATTGTAAAATGTAATTTAATACTTTGTAATAATTAAGTGTGAATGTAGATTTATTTTGATAATATATTTTTAAAATTTATTTAAGAGGGCTTACAAAAATGGCTCAATCATATTTGTATTTGAATTATAATTCTGAAACAAATTTTCTGTATTGTACCAAACCATTAAGAGAAATTTTAGAAAATCTTCTTACAAAAATAATATTCATATCTATTTTTACTACTTGTATAAATTATTTCATTTATAACTTTTCAAAAAAAATTGAAAGCTTATGATTTTACAAAAAATAATTAAATTAATATAAACAGAATAAAAAGGGCAAATTATAGTTTTATCTATCGTACACATTTCAAAATTTGCATAAAAATATTCGGATTAAATATTGTTCGAGAACTTTAACAGACAAGTGTAGTAAAATTTTGAAAATTGGTGAGAGTGAAAAGCTAATTGCAATAGATAATTTGCAATGTTGATGACTTTGATTGTATGTTTTGAATGTATTGTTTTGCATAAATTTTTATAAACTATATAACCTTTTCCTGGAAAATATAGTTATTAACTATTTCCATTGAGAATATTCTGCCTGTTTGAAATGTTTAATTATGTTTAATAAGAATATATTATACTTAATAAGACTAATTTATTAAGTATATTTTGTTTAATTAAAGTTAAACTTATGATATATTAGAAGTGTAGTATTAATTAGTACAAAAAATTAATCCTGGTATATTTAATTATTTTGGGAGTATTATAGTAAATACAAAATGAACGTCAGACATACATAAAATAGCAATATATAACTTTGCTTTCAATATACCAATAAAATAGCATAAGGATAAATGCGACTATTGTCTTTATCTAGCAAGGTGTGCCTGCTCCGTTAGATGTGCATGTTGAAAGGTCAAATGTGACGTTTGTCTTTATCTAGCAAGGTTTGCCTGCTCCGTTTCATGTGCATGTTGAAAAGATAAATGCGACATTCGTCTTTATCTAGCAAGGTTTGCCTGCTCCGTTAGACGTGCATGTTGAAAGGTCAAATGTGCAGTTTGTCTTTATCTAGCAAGGTTTGCCTGCACCGTTTCATGTGCATGTTGAAAAGATAAATGCGACATTCTTTTTATCTAGCAAGGTTTGCCTGCTCCGTTAGATGTGCATGTTGAAAGGTCAAATGTGACGTTTGTCTTTATCTAGCAAGGTTTGCCTGCACCGTTTCATGTGCATGTTGAAAAGATAAATGCGACATTCGTCTTTATCTAGCAAGGTTTGCCTGCTCCGTTAGACGTGCATGTTGAAAGGTCAAATGTGCAGTTTGTCTTTATCTAGCAAGGTTTGCCTGCACCGTTTCATGTATATGTTGAAAAGATAAATGCGACATTCTTTTTTATCTAGCAAGGTTTGCCTGCTCCGTTAGATGTGCATGTTGAAAGGTCAAATGTGACGTTTGTCTTTATCTAGCAAGGTTTGCCTGCACCGTTTCATGTGCATGTTGAAAAGATAAATGCGACATTCGTCTTTATCTAGCAAGGTTTGCCTGCTCCGTTAGACGTGCATGTTGAAAGGTCAAATGTGCCGTTTGTCTTTATCTAGCAAGGTTTGCCTGCTCCATTTGATGTGCATGTTGAAAGGACAAATGTGACGTTTGTTTTTATCTAGCAAGGTTTGCCTGCTCCGTTAGATGTGCATGTTGAAAGGATAAAAGCGACGTTCGTCTTTATCTTCCAAGGTTTGCCTGCTCAAATTTGGGTAGCATTGAATGAAGAGCTTCCATTTAAGAATGAAAAATCTATCACTAAACCTAAATTATTAGATTGTTTTAAATTTCAATTTCTTAAGATATTAAGGTCACTAAAATACGAAGTACTATTATATTTTAATCATTTTTCCATATGTTTACTTATTAGTTTAGTTGCTCTAAAATAAAGGTTTAACATTTAGATTACCAACAATTTAATACTATTTTACAATAAAATTCCAGGCATAAGTCCTTTTTTTAAGTAAGACTAATTGAATGGATTAATGTTACAAAGATGATTCTCAAAGAATCAAGCAAACATGTATCACCTATTAGTTATTTTAAGCAGTTTTGATTTTTAGAATCTATAACTTTTGCAAAGTATACTTTAACTATTCTTAAAAAGTTAATTAACAAATTACTAAAGAAAACTTTGATATGATATTATAAAAATTCTATATGTAACTATAACTAATAAACTATATCTAACATGTAACTATATCTACAGGGTAATCTTTTTTAAAGTGACAGTGTTTGGAGCACCCTGTAGCGCGATCTAATGGCCGGAATCACACCAAACTTGTTATTCAGACTAATCGAGGCGCGGGAAAAATAATTCCGTGAAAAAAAATTTAGTTCCAAAAATCGCCACTAGGGTAGCACTAGGTCATTTTGTGGCGCCTTACAATGTATAAAATGTGAGAAAATAGAAATACTGATACATACAATCGCACAATTAAATTATTAATGTTTATTAACTATATTAACTTCCCCGGTGAGGAATTACATTACATTCCATGTGAGCTCCGTTTACCGAAATAACACCGTGCATTCTGCGTACAGCGTTCTTCATAGCCAAACGTAACATGTCACGAGAAATATTCCACACTGTCTTTGTTATGTTGTCCTTTAGAATAGACAAATGTGATACTCCACCAACATAAACGCACGTTCCGGTAACGTGAGAGGCATGGCCATTGGATTTCGTTTACTTCAGCTGAGATTATTTGTATCAGATGTCTACTACTTGCTTTTATAGCCCCTATTACTGGTATAGCCAGCGAACAATATTTGCATTTTGCTTAGTTACCTGTGTTTTATGTTAATTCTCGTTATTGTTAACTAGCAGCGCCACAAAATACCCTAGCGGTGACTTTTGAACTAAAACTTTTTCTTACGGAATTTTTTCCCATGCCATGATTAGACTAAATATCAAGTTTTGTATCATTTCGGCTATTACATCGTGCTACAGGACGCTCCAAACACTGTCACTTTAAAAAAGATCATTCTGTATATCTACTAAAAAATTCTATCCATTGTAACATAATTTTGTGAATCAAAAAACCACATATCCTTGTTAATCATGCATGTTTTATTTCTGAATTTTTGCCATCATTTATGTTCAAAATTACACTTCATAACTATAATTCCATACCTCTTTGAGATACTTGTATTTATTCAAAATTTTCATTGAACAAAAGGTTTTGAATATTGTATTTTAGTTACATATTGGTATTTAAACATCTCACGGAAACTATCGCCATAGCCCGATTCTTTGTTTTCCCTTTGTGGGTTTATGTTTCTTGTCTTCCTAAGCCAATTTTCCTTTCTTTGTGTAAGTCAAAGGTTTTGTGTAATACTTCAGTTTTTAAAAACTCTTCAGTTGTTTGCTTCTTAGATTTTCAAAAGACTAAATCTCTTATAAAAATTTCTGAGAACTGAATAAAATATAAAGGTATTAGAATTTTGGAAAAAAAATAGCGTAAAATGTATTTATTTTTCAGATTTATCTCTTATTTCATTTCTCATAGCTCCAATGATATAAAATATTTATTGAATGTATATTATGTATATAAAATATAAATTACGAAATAGTTAAAAAACTCTCATCTTTCCACATATTCACCTTACCATAATTTAAGCACATATTATATTTTTTAAAAAACATATTGAAGATTTACAAAAAAAAAACATAATTTAAAGCATTATTTTGTTTTTGTAACCATTCTCAAAATTAAAACAACACCGGCTAACGCTTAAAAAATTATTTATTTCATTTTTTTCAATAATATAATATAGCATGAGCAATGCGAAATGACAGAATTCAATAATTAACACTAAATTTGCGGACTAATCATTTTAGTACCTCCTAATGACAATTGGAGATCAGCTCTGTGATTATTGTTCTTGTAACTTGATGGCAACTAAATTCTTGGTGATGCTAAAAATTTTAATAAAATGTTTTTGTTACAATTGAATACATTCGATTTAATTCTATTTTGATTAGAATTCAGTAATTTAATTGACCTCATTTTAAGGGTTTTCGAAGTATGTTGCGATTTCAGTAGTCTTATTTCCAAATGAATAAGTAATCTACAGATTAAGAAAGTACTTTGGAACAATGATATTCCGTTTATCATATGTATCTAATGAGCTTCCATACCAATCATATCCAGTGGTCTTTGAAAATCATATCAATCTATTAGTTTCTCTGGTTCGAACAGCAACTTTCTCGTGATCTTATATAATGTTGTTGTTGTCGTGTGCCAGCTAGGTGGTAACATAGGGTGCGCTGCTCCACTTTTCCAACTGAACCCTATTTTGGTGTGGAGTCCGACTTCCTCAGTACACACATGCCATAGGGACCCGTTTATAGGGTAGGCAACCATTCACACCTCATTCATACAAGGAAAGGACAAAGACAGGATAGATAGAGAGAGAAAGTACATCTATGCTGGATGTACTTTGCTTCCAATTGCCATCCCGAACTGGGATTCGAACCCAGGACCTCCTCATCTGCAGTCAGGCACGCTGACCACCAGACAATTTGGGCGGCATCTTATATAATGCACACCTCAATTTAAAAATTATATTATGCGGCAGAGTAGTTAGCTCTTCAGTTCAACAGATCGTGGGTTCAAATCCCACTATTAAGGCAAGGATGTTTGTAGTGAGTTGGAATGCACTTTAAACTGTTGGTCGCTGTCTAATTAGCCCTCGTGGGCAAAAAATGATCGTTTGTGTGTCAAAATTGTGGGAATGTTATTCACCAGCAGTGAAAAAATAAAAACCTCTGTTGTTGTCGTGTGCCAGCTAGGCTGGCATTATGGGGTGCGCTGATCCACTTTTCCAACTGAACCATATTTAGGTGTGGAGTCCGACTTCCTCAGAACACCATAGGTACCCGTTTATAGGGTAGGCAACCATTCACACCCTATTCATACAAGGAAAGGACAAAGACAGGAGAGAGAAGGTACATCCATACCCGAATCGGGATTCGAACCCAGGACCTCCCTATCCACAGTCAAGCATGCTGACTACTAGACAAGTTGGGCGGCAAAACATTTGTTACGTCACATTTTAATGCCACAGAAATAATTTTTCGTACTTCTAATTAATAAATCAATGAAAAATCCAATGTAAGTAAATTAACTTTTTATCAGTTGGAATGCCGCCCAACTTGTCTAGTGGTCAGTGTGCCTGTCTGCGGATAAGGAGTTCCTGGGTTCGTATCCCGGTTCGAGCATGGATGTACTTTCTCTCTCTCTCTATCCTATCTTTGTCCCTTCCTCGTAGGAATGAGGTGTGAATGGTTGCTTACCCTATAAAGGGGTACCTATAGCACGTGTGTACTGTGGAAGTCGGATTCCACACCAAAATAGGGTTCAGTTGGAAAAGTGGAGCAGCACACCCCATATTGCCAGCCTAGCTGACACACGACAACAACAACATCAGTTTGAATTCGTTAAAAAATACACGTTATTATCATAAACTAATCAATTATTTCTTTAGTGATTTAGTTATTTGTGTCCGATAGTTAAAATTTTCATTGTGTTAAGCAATAAAATGTTAACTTGGTATACATTTCTTAAATATAACTGAATTATTTGCTCTAATATTGTTACACTTTAAATGATAAAATATACTTTCTTTCAAATTCAAAACAAAAAGCATACATTTTAATTCATGACCAATTATAAAGAGGTAATAATATGTTTGGAAAGAGCTTCAAAATGCCTTGTTAGATGTTTTCTGTAAATCATCTCTATTTTTCGATGCCATTTTTTTCTAGAAATATCATGTATAAAGTGTCTCAAAAACAATGTCCGTGCTTGTGAACAACGTATATAAAGACAATTCTATGTGAACAAGTCTCCTAATAGTTGATAAATACTTCAATAACTTCAAAAAGCGACGGCTGTGTGGGTTTGAATTTGGTTGTAAATAAAGCACAGGCACCTTATAATGCATTTCATTATGCATTAATCTTGATTTACTGCATCTCTGGAAAGAATGGTATTTGATTCGAAGTTTATTCGACTATATATCTGTTGAATGTTTTCCTTTCTCTTCAGAAACGAAGCAACTTCTGAAACAAAAGAAGAAATCTGCATAAAAATAATTTACTTGAGTGAAAATATTCAGCTAAATCATAATAGGTCGAGAGAATAATAAGGAATGTGTATTTATATTTCTTTTCGAGATTGTCATTTTTTGAGTGTTTAATTTATTTCAATACAAAATCAATCGACATTTAATAATCTGAATGCCATTCTATGGTATATTTTTCCGATATTTATATGTTCATCCAATATTTTCGGGATGACTTTCGTCAATAAATGGTTTTACTCACGTGTCTTAAGAAAAAAAAAACTGGAAAAATTATCAACGATCCACCCGGACAATTGCTTGAAAAAGAGCAAAAATGCAATACTGTCTCATGTTCAACAGAACAGAACCCAGAACTTTTATTCCCAAAAGCATTTGCCTTCCACCAAAATAACGATCCATATTAGATGGAATATTTTTATGAGGCTAATCTTCAGTTATATTAGCTTATCTTGGAGCTGTATCTGAACTTTATTAATTACACATATGGTAGTGTTTTTCTTTTGTGGGAGTGAATTATACTGAAATTAAATCAATTATTCACAGAATTTATTGTTAATACTCGTCTTTTTTTACGGTTTTATTTCATACATTTAAATGACGAAAAGCCACCCAACTTGTCTAGTGGTCAGCGTGCCTCACTGTCCTGCCTGGTCCTTGGTTTGAATCCCGGTTCGGGCATGGATGTACTTTCTCTCTCTATTTATCATGCCTTTGTCCTTTCCTTGTATGAATGGTTGCCTACCCTATGAACGGGTACCTATGGCATGTGTGTATTGAGGAAGTTGGACTCCACACCAAAAAAGGGTTCAGTTGGAAAAGTGGAGCAGCGCACCCCATATTGCCAGCCTGGCTGGCTGGCACACGACAACAAATGATGGAAACATGAATTGGTGATTTAGAAAGCTCTTATCTTGCCATCTAGATTATTTTTTGTTTGGTCTGTCACTCTGTAGTCCCTTTTTGAACATGAGAGCACTTATTTGATTAGTACCAACAGTTTAATGTGAATAAATTGTTGCAAGCATCAACGCACATTGTGGGAATTGAGCCTATGTGCTGCTGAACTGAAAACCACTGCTCTGGCTGTTCAATTAGTACTTCGATCACACCCATGCCAGAAAACGTTGTAATTCTTTTAATTCGCTTTTAAGTTCCTCTTGATTCTTCCATTGATTTACTATTTTTTCAAAAACTAATGAAATAACAGCTATATTTTTTAATATAGTTGCTATTAAAATATAACTTTCTTAAAATTCTAGAAAATATTCTTGAATACATTTATTTGTCACGGTAAAAATTTACCGTACGGTCAACCTTGGCGAAATTTTTAAAAAAGTCGCCAAAGGTGACCGACCGTCCGTATGAGGAAAATTCCGATCCTGAAAAACGGCGGGAGGAAAATGGCTGAAATAGTGACGAATATTTCATATATTGTTCGTATCTAATAATATGCTCAAGTAATTTTACAAAATTAACAAAAACGCAGATTTATAGATTACAAACATCAGTAGTAAAATAATAAAGTTGATATGTTAAATTATCCATAAAATTTTTTGATTAAATTTTATATTAATGAATATAAATCGGTAAATATTCATGAGAAATCAATGACAAATAGGTTTGCCGAAATATTAGTTTGCAGGGTTTCCAGTAAAAATGTTAGCCAAATTTGGCGCCAAAAAATCGCGCCAAGGATAACCGTACAGTAAATCTGATCCATTTGTCACTATATCACTATTTTAAGTACAGAAATCAATATATTTAACTTTAAAATACGAGCAACATTTAATACTGTAGTTAAAATCATTATAAGCACTTTGTTTAGGTTTTTATCAGTAAAAAATTCGGAATGGATAGTAAAGATGTGGCTGGTTTTCAAGAAAATAGCTCTACAAATAGCTATACTTTGAGCTTATTTAATTTCTAACTACACAAATATATTTTCCCTTATAAACCTTAATGAACTCTGCCGCACAGTTATTCAAAAAATTTTATTTCTCAATTTTAGAATCATGATTTATGATGAAGTGATAACGCTCAAAAGGAATCCATCAATATTCAGAATTAAGTTCATTTTCCATTCAAGTCTTATCTTCGAAACGTTCAACGTTATAATCTCTCTCTGAATCTGAAGCAAATGCTTATCTTATTCATTCTCTCCCTGAATCCATCTCATGGCTTTATTTAAGCAATTTTATCTTTCTTCTTTGACACCTCCAATAATGCATTTTACGACTTGTAAAGCTTGTATAAATTTTTAACGTCTTGGAGAACAATGAAAATAGCACATAGATTTCGACGAGAACGAGTTAAAGTTTAACGTTCTTTTATGTCTACATAGTCATTATTCAAAGTAAATTTTGATACAATTTTTCTGTGTCATACAAATATTTTTAATATACTATTAGTTTTTTAATATTTTTAATCTACAAAGGAGGGGCCGTGGTAGCCTAGTGGTTAGAGCATCGACTTTCCATCCGAATGGGTGGGGTTCGATTCCCAATGCCACCAAAAACCCACCGAGTACATGCGATATGATAGCCAAGTGATTAGGGTATCGGCCTTCCATCCGAACGGGTGGGGTTCGATTCCCAATGCCACCAAAAACCCACCGAGTACATGCGATATACGTGCTCGTTAAATCTGTGGAATCGAAAGTCCTGTGGTCGGTCGTTGAGCAGTTACCATGGGTGAAATGGTCTCGAGAGCTACCCCTTCAGATCAGTGCCAAAATTGAGGGAGTATATCCTCTGGTGGTGCCATCTATCGGAGGATTTGAAGAGCAAAAGTCGTACTTTCACTTTCACGGTGCTCTAATTAAACGAAAGACGCTCCCTATTGACTTAAATTCGCATAGCCAAGGCATAGCGAGCTTGGCGTGTCGAAGTGTCATTAGTAACAGCAACCTACAAAGTGTAGTAAAAATGAAGTAAAGTATAGTAATTATTTTTACTTCTTATGATGAAAATATTGGGAAAATATATCGAAATGTGTGAGAATTGCTAGAGTGCGAATTGTTATTGATTATTCAAAAAAATTTTATATGCATCACAATAATTGAGAAAAATCTCATATTTTCGATTCTGAATTCATATTCAAAATTCAACTTCAATTATTTCACCCTACTGCTAAATTTGAATTTCAAATTGAGGAGTTTGTCCAGAAACAGTTTTATTTAACATGCATCTCCTTTGAAGCATTGTTTTTAGTTGATCAACTAAAAATTCATTTTTTGCGGAATTCACAAAATATTTTTTACGGCATTCCTTTCGAGTGAACTCGAAACTATTTCCAAATGGAAATAACTAACCCATTGTTGAATCCATTGTTGTTGATCCATCTTTTACAACGATATTTAACTCTGAACATGACTTTTTCCTCGCAAAATGTTACCTGACCTCTTCAATTATCTGATTTGTTTAGAAAAAATAAAATATTCTAAACATATCAATCATTTATAAAATTTTGTAAAGATTTATTTTAAAAGAGCACAATATAAAAATGAGAATACAATATTTTGCTTTTCTTTTTTTCTTGGATGAAATTGTTAGAAATTTATTCAATATTATAAGTATTGATAAGCAAAATTATCTTACAAAATTGAAAAATACATTTTTAACATTTATAAAAATACATATTAAGTATTTTCGAAAGTAGAATTTTTTTGCATATAAGTAAAAAAACTAAAATTTGGAATTCACTTTAAAAAAAGAGATTTCATACAACATAAAAAATCTTATTAAAATCTAACAAAATTATTTTACTTAAAATGCAGGGTTGAGTAAAAATGTTTAAATTTAATCACCAATTACAATATTAATGGAAAACATTTTATAGGAATTTAGGACATGAAACATTTTATATTTCATTTCTTCTTTAATTTCATCATTATCAACTTGCTTATTATTCTTTATAAATTATCATTTGAACTAAGATTTTTTTTGTTTTCTATCTAACTTTATTAAACAATCTTATATTAACCTCTGATTTCTGAAAGCATTAAGAAGTATTTAAAAGTTTAGTTTAATCCTACAATACATGACTAAATTGCAGATAAATTTTTTCCTGTTGCACGCAGATATATAGAAGCATATTATTATACCCAATAGTATTTTGACTCTCCTAACTATAGTTAATTAGTTATTTCTTTTCATACAATGAATAGTTATGTAATATAACTCAAAGTTTTTCTAGCATTTCAGTATCATTTTACTAGTTTTACAACAATGATTTTTTCACTTAAGAAAAAAGTTCTGATTTTTACTGTAACTATTTGTATTACTTTTTATGAAAATTATTTTGAATTTTTCAGTGCACTTCTTAAAGATTTCAACCATTTATTTGAAGCTTTTTTTAAAAAATATGTTCATTGATTGATTCTATCATTCTTCAGGATGACCATACGGATTTAATCCTTAAATAGAAATTACCCTCTGTTTCTCAGTTGATACGGCTAGAAAATTTGGTAGAGGGATATCAGATTCTTTGATGAACTCGTATCCTGTACCTTATATTCGTTTGTCAAGATTATAAGGTAATTTCCATATATGTTCGTGAATTTATCCCTGTTTTAGTCACTTTCTGAATAGTGTGCATACATGAATAAATATTATGTATACGCATAAGTACATACATGTCCATAAATTACGGATAATTCAGAATCACACAGAAATTGAACTCTAAAATCAAAATTTCACATGTAGAATTATCACACACATCTTGAAGGATAATATGCAAATTACAAGAAACCACCAGATGGCGCCATTAGTGCGTCACAATGACGAGTATGTAAGAAAGGGGCTTATAAGGAATAGTAGCAACGAAGTAAAATTGCGCTTTAAACAAAGCTTTAAAAGCCTTTCAGTGCAATAACGTCATAGTTATGACATAAACGAAGAATTTGTGTGATGTTTTACGTGGTAGAACTATCGGCGGCCTGGAATGTGGACATACCCAGCTGGAAGTATCCGAGGAACTTGGAATCGCCCAGAGTGTCATCTCCAGGCTTTGGCAACGGTTCCAAGATGATGGTAATGTGAGTAGAAGTTATACAGCACAGGTCACACCTCGAGTTACAACACCGAATGTGGATTAGTATTTGGCAGTTACTGCCAAAAGAACAGCATCAGACCTGTCTCGTCAGCTTTCTTCAGCTACCAGTACGACAGTTTCAAGGCAAACGGTGTAAAGACGCTTAGGGCACATTGTTCTATATGCTCGTAGGCCTGTCAGATGTGTTAAACTAACCGCAACTCACTGTCGTCTGCGGTTAGACTGGTGTAGAGAGTATGCATTGTAGACACCGCAACAGTGGTCTTGTGTGATGTTTTCCGACGAGTCCAGGTTTAGCTTTCAGTCTGATTCTCGCCGGACTTTCATATGGAGAGGGCCAGGTAGCCGTTACCACCAAGAGAACACCATTGAACGACACCGTTACGATGGTGCAAAATTGCTCGTTTGTGAAGGAATTATTCTGAGTTCCAGAACTAACTTGCATATTCAGAATGTAACCATGACAAGCCACATCTATCAGTATGTCATTCTGGAACAACATGTACGTTTTTCTCGGGATGCCATGGGTGCAGAATTTCTGTTTATGGATGACAACGCCCGTACTCACCGTGCAAACATTGTAGACGAATGCCTTCAATCAGAGGATATCACCCGTATGGACTGTCCAGCATACTCACCGGACTTGAATCCAGTAGAGCATGCGTGGGACATACTTGGCCGACGAATTTCAGCCCGTCAACCTCCCCCACATGCCTACCAGAACTTCAGAGAGCATTGCTTGATGAGCGGTGTACTATTCCCCAAGATGAGATAAATAATTTGATACTCAGCATGCCTAGGCGTTATACGGCCTGTATTGCATCGTCTGGAGCGCATACAAAGTATTAATTATCATACCAACCATGTTATATTGGTTTTTTTAAATCGATTCTTTTTTTAAATTTGCTCTAGAGAGTAAAAATCGCAATTATCATGAATGATGTCAAACATATAGCATATTTTTTGCTCTTTACCTTTTGTTTAATAAATAGACTTTACAAATAAGTCACATTTGTCTTGATTCTATCTCATTCTTTGTCTGAACTTGCACTATCCTTAATTTATGGGCACAAGTGTACATACATTGATAAACACACACACACAGCCGAGCTGGCAGCCGAATGGTTAGCGCTCTTGCCTTCGGTTCAACAGTTCATGGATTCGAATCCCACCTTGGGCATGGATGTTTGTAGTGGTTCGGAATCCACTTTAAACCGTAAGTCCCGGTCTAATTAGCCTTCGTGTGCAAAAAATGACCGTTGAGCGACAAAGAAAGCAAACCACACACACACACACACACACACATATATATATATATATATATATATATATATATATATATATATATATATATATATATATATATATAAATGTATATTCAGTTTTCTTTTATACATATGTGTAATTAATTCATAAGAAAAAAGAGCAACTCCAAAACATACAGATTATTCTGGAAATTTTTGTTTTAATTGCCACCCCTTGCTTCAAAAAATATCACTCTGTGTGATTCAGCATGGAAAAAAATAATCCATTAGGGAAAAACTTCTCGAAAAGATAGTCATTAATATCGCTAATGAGAACTAATTGCGAAAAAAGTGAACTTGTGTCAAACAGTCATGTATCATGCTATTATGGAAACTACGTTCGAAAATAATCGTTCTCTTGTAATTAAGATAAAAATTGCCACCCGGGGGTATGATTTCGGTGAATTTAATTAAGTAAATCATTCCGTTAAATTAAAGACGTGAGCTTCATTAATATCTGGATCAATATCTAAGGAAGATTACGACTCCGTTTCGCTTTATTTGAAAAACAACCCCAACAATGCTATTGTTCCTAATGCCATGTGAAACTGCATGCATAAATAATATCCTTAGCGGGAAAAGAAAAATACAGAATAAACTAAGACTTATTTATTTATTGTATAAAGTAATTTTATTATTATGATAATGAAAATATTATTTAAGCATATTCTACAAAAAAAAATTTAGTTCAATAATCATAATAGGGATTTTGCTCAAATAAATAAGCAATTAAATTTAAAAAAATTTCATAAATTTAAATTTAACACGTTTGAATTTCAAATTATAATAAATTGCTTCTAAATAGTCTATGCATAAGATGAATAAAATACTAATTAATTGAAGAACTAATTACCAATATCCCTGATTAATGATTTCTAAAAAATATTTAAAACTTTATGCACATGTATGAAAACAAAATTGAATTATTTCAAAATCCAATCACTTTAAGAAAAATATTTGTTTCATTTTGAGAGAAACACCTGCATCACATCAAAATAAGTATAATTCATTTTAAGTATATTCCATCCCTTCTTTATTTTATAAATGTTTTGCATCCTAACTTAAAAACATTTTCAATTGATCATAATGATTTTTCTTTAATATTTACTTCTTTAATATTAAATATAATGATGCCGCCCAACTTGTCTAGTGGTCAGTGTGCCTGACTGTGGATAAGGAGGTCCTGGGTTCGAATCACGGTTCGGGCATGGATGTACTTTCTGTCTCTATCTCATCCTGTCTTTGTCCTTTCCGTGTATAAATGTAAAGTGAATGGTTGTGCCTACCCTATAAACGGGTCCCTATGGCATGTGTGTACAGAAGAAGTCGGACTCCACACCAAATAGGGTTCAGTTGGAAAAGTGGAGCAGCGCACCCCATGTTGCCAGCCTGGCTGGCACACGACAACAACAGCAACAAATATAATGATAACAGAGCAATGTGATCAACTATTTTTTATTTAGAAAAAATAGAGAACTTAAAATTTGAATCTAAATCCTATTAAAATTATGCTGCATTTCATTTTCTAAAGTTCATTAACATAGATTAATTTTTTTATATTTGTATATATGCACGTAATGAATTTTTTTCAGGATTTTTCAATGTAATTACAGACGAGGAAAATATGAATATAAGCATCCCATTCTATAATTAACTAAATAAGTCTCATATCCCTGTTTATTGATTCGTACTAAGCGATTGTCGGAAATCCACACCGCGTAAGGAATACAGTTACAGTTAATTTGACGATTCGTAATCTCCCTACAACAGTAAGGACTCAATAATGAATATCAACTCTATTCTAAGCTGCCGAAATCATATCTGTCATTAACAATTCACTCGCAGCCCTCGGTCAAAGCAATTACAGTCTCAATTTAAGACATTCGGGACCCCGTCTGACAACATTTATGAATTCAGTTGTGAATATTTTAACTCACAGGATTAAACTTCACAGATTTATGTTATTATTGTAAAGTCAATTGAATAACGCAATATTTCAAGATCATTGCATTTCATATTTATCACTCTTAGAGAATAACTGGCATTAATCCCTGGGCATTTACACTAGGAGAATGATGGATTTTCTGTAAAATATTATAGTGTTTGATAATGGATTAAATCAAGAGCTCTGCTTCTTTTTCTTATGTTCAGTATTGAAATTATGGAAAAAGTTAAATGAAACATTATTATTTTAATTATATATTCACATAATGAGGAAGCAATTTAGATTTTTATAATAATCATTTCTTTCCATCGGAATTACAACAAAACTTTTGAAAATGGTGGTAACTCAGTTTAAAGCACCCTTGATAGAAAATACATATTTGTCTTTAAAATGAACAAGACTGTTGTTGCTGTTACTAATGACACTTGGACAAGCCAAGCTCGCTATGCCTTGGCTATGCGAATTTAAGTCAATTGGGTGCATCTTTCGTTTTAATCAGAGCACCATGAAGGGGAAAGTACGACTTTTGCTCTACACACATGCCGTAGGTACACGTTTATAGGGTAGGCAACCATTCACACCTCATTCATACAAGGAAAAGACAAAGACAGGATAGATAGAGAGGGACAACACACACACACAGTACAACCATGCCCGAACCGGGATTCAAACCTAAGACTTCCTTACCCGTAGTCAGGCACGCTGACCACCAGACAAGTTGGTCAGCTATGAACAAGATTTAATATTTATATTATTTTTCTTGTTAAATTATCATTCAAAAGCCCAAAATCAATACTTGTTATCTTTGCAGTTAGATTTATTTATTTTACAGGTACGAATTAGTAAAATAATGAAATATGAATATAGTGTTAAATAATGAATAGTTAAATTCTTATAAGATATTACAAAGCTTCAAATGAATCTCAACATTTTAGTAAAATGACTTACAAAATGGCTTCTGGAAATTCCACGACCAATTCTGAAAATCTCAGTCTGCAGCAGGTAAGAAGATGAGTTAAATGAAATGTTTATTACTACCAAGCAGATGCAACATACTTTCGTTATCTCATAAAATTAAGATTATGTTTACAAACAATGATTTGGCTGTTTCTCCAAGATGAAGTCCTAATTTCAGGACTATTGTTCCCAGAAGGTATATGTCACTGGAACACTGAGCTGACAGTTGAATCATTGGCGCTCTTCTCTTTGGGGTGAATTACTCATGGGATCTGCTCCCAATTCAAGTGCAGGTGTTTGTAATAGTTCGGAGTGCCTTTATATAGAAAGTTCCAGTAAAACATAACAAAAAGTCAATTTTATAAATCTGATTCTTGTTGTTTTACATTCTTTTGATTTTTGTAAAGAAGTTTCATAAACTGCGTACTGCAATGAAATTTACAGTAAGATTGTTTTGGTTTTCTTTATTTATCCATCTACAATCTCTCAACTTCCCATAAAGCTCAATATATAACTCTAATTTTGAAAAACATTGATTAAAATCTCAAATTTTAGACATCCCTTGAATCGAAATTAAATTTGGCCAAATAAATATACCCGATAATGTTCTGATTTTAATTGGTGTCTCAAAGGCGACTGTTGAAGATTTAACCATTACTTAATGCTTAATGAAAATTCTAAATCACTAGAAACATGCATCCATTGTAGGATTCTAATTAAGTATGCAACGGAATTTATGCTTAAATTTATATATATATATACAGAGAGAGAGAGAGAGGCCGTGGTAGCCTAGTGGTTAGGCTATCGGCCTTCCATTCGGAACGACGGGATTCGATTCCCAATGCCGCCAAAGACCCACCGAGTACATGCGATATACGTGCTCGTTAAATCTGTAAAATCGAAAGTCCCGTGGTCGGTCGTTGAGTAGTTACCATGGGTGAAATGGTCTGGAGAAAATTTCCTCCCCCTTCAGATCAATGTCAAAATTGAGGGAGTAGATTTTCTGGTAGTGCCATCTATCGGAGGATTTAAAAATAGAGCAAAGACGTACTTTCACCTTCGTGGTGCTCTGATTAAAACGAATAACGCTCCCTATTGATTTAAATTCGTATTGCCAAGGCATAGCGAGTTTGGCTTGTCCAAGTGTCTCATAAGTAACAACCACATATATATATGTGTGTGTGTGTGTGTGTGTGTGTGTGTGTGTGTGTGTGTGTGTGTGTGTGTGTGTGTGTGTGTGTGTGTGTGTGTGTGTGTGTGTGTGTGTGTGTGTGTGTGTGTAATTAAATGATAAATAGAATATTCTCTGATTAAGTCATTACTATCATTTGTAATATGACGTATGCTTTAAAAGTTTAATAGATTGCCGATGTGTTCATTATTAGTCTTGAATCTAAGTGCACGATTTACTACAATGAAACTTATTGTTTACTATGTTTATGCATCTTTTTCTTTTGGTACAAGTGAGCGTTTCTTATATTTTTAATTTAAACTTGTAGTAATAATAAAGGTTTTAAAATTCCCTTTTCCTTTTTAGATTGCATCTTTATCTGATAAAATAGAATTGTTCATCCATAAATTGTTATATTTGAATTTATAATGGACGCTACTCATAAGCCCAAATCATTTGAATTATTTTCATTTGAAATAATATGCTTTTAAAACAGCATATATTTGTTTGCTTTTTGAGCTATCTGATATTTATAGTCATTTTGTATGCATTATTAGCTATATTTTCAATCTTTTATTTTCTACAAGATGATATATTTAAGAAAAAAAGTAAAGCAAACCCTTTCAATTTTGATGACACTTTCTCTGCTTAAAACCATGATTCATCTCTGGGTACTGCTCAAAAATGCATAGAATATGAAATAATTTGTTTCATGGAGAAATAGGCACATTTGAATTCAGTGGAGCGTAACAAATTTCACGTGTCTATCTACGAGCTCGCTATTCCTTGGAATAAATTTCTTAAAACTCTTTTTTTCACTTTAATATATATTATTCAATTCAGTAATTTCTTTAGTTTTATTAAAAGAAGAAGTTAGCCATGTGTTTTAAATTCCAATATCAAATATAGCTTTGCTTATCATATTAATACGTAATTTAAAATCATAATATTTTTTATCATATTAATACAGTAACTTATTTACTTTTTTGTTGATATGGAACAGGATTAAACTTTGTGATTTTTTTTAGATTTCAGTATGAAAGTTTAACAGAGAACAAAAAAATTACGTTTTGATTTGTTACTTAAAGTCTTCCTCATTATATTTGGTTTCTTTTATGATTTTAAAATTTAAAATGCATTTTTCGCCATTTATAATTAGTAATACAGTTTGAATCAATAGCTCATGTAAATAAAGATTATATTATAAAAATAGAGTTTGATATTGGCCAGAGGTTACTCTACTAATACAATTTAATGAGTGTTACAATAGAATTAAAATAGTCTAAATTGTTATTGAACCTCTCATTCTGTATTGGGGGTATAAATCATTTTAATTTTCTTTGCCACACTGAAAATAAACTTGTGGTGTTGATTTACAAATAGAATTTATGGGCACAAAGACAACGAACATATTGTTGCTATAATATTAAAAGTATGAAGCCTCCAATATTATTTTTTCAACGGTGGGTATACTTGGGGGACGAACCCTAGACTGCTACTCATGTGTCGTTACCCAGCGGGCACCTGTGAACCAAGTCACGGAGGCGAGCAGCGTTACCCCCGCCATACCACCACAAACCCGTTTATTGGGTGGACCACACATTCCTACATCATCACAGAAGAAAGGAGAGAGAAACAGAGAAAGGAAAATTACATCCATGCCCGAACCGGGATTCGAACCCTGGATCCACAGCTCAGGAGTCAGGAATGCTAACCACACAGCCATCGGTCGGCAGCTTGATATATGATAAGATTTTAAATTTTGGCATGAAACATTTTTACTTAAGAGACAGTACATTCTTCTGTATTTTTCTGGAAATATAAGATTTTATTGAAATAATTTTGTCGGGGCATTTTTTCCTTCTTCTAACATTCCTTAAATTCGAAAATAAGATGGAGTTCTTGCTAAGTATTTTATTTTTTATTATTTTTCTTGTTCAATCTTTAAAATAACTCTTCACTAACATCAAAGCATTCAAATTACAATATAAGATTTTTAAAAAAAAATAGAATATTTTTTCGACAAGTATATTTGTCAAAATCCTGTGAAGAGGCACGTGTAAAAAAATGTTTTTTTTTGTTTGTTTGAATGTCAGAATGAAATTTTACATTTAAAAGCCAATATTTCAGAATACTTCTTCCCAAATCAATATAAAACTAATCAACTGTATGACAAAGTGAATTTTTTTTTAAAAGTTCTTCGCAATTTTCGTTAAACTCTTGTTTATGTAGAAAGTAAGACTATATATGATTTTTTTCAAAACTTTTAATTAATTTTTTTTCAAAATACATGAAAAATGACTTTAGCTTGTAACTTCTATAGTATTAGACTTGTCTATAATAGACCAGCAATAAAAATTTAACTAAACCGTCATTATCATACTGAACTCGTATATATAAGATGTAATATTTTCCATAGTTTATCAAGCCTATTACTAAGCAAATTATTAGTTCCCTTCAACAAATGCAAGCGCGATTTCTGTTTTTAATTTCATGTAGAATTTGATTTACAATTTTGAAAATAATAAAGTCATTTTATGACATGATTAATCTTATTCATCTTCAAAAACAAATAAGATATTTCTTTGTTGCAATAATTTAAAAAATTTCTTGAAACTTTGAATGATTAAATCCCTTGCTTCTAAGTTAGAAACAGGGATGTGATTTGAATATGTCGTTCCATATTTGCTTATAATTTAACTTTGTACATTGACCGGGATATTATTTCATCATATATTCTTTTTAAAATATCGCATGAATTTCCCTCAAATTGAGTGCATTTCCCTTCTTTTTGTTTTTTAAGACTTAATTAATAGAAATAAATCTTAAGACAAATCAAAGTTTTAGACATAGAAATCAACTCTTGAAACAAACCAGAATGAATGCAATGCAATCAAAATCCATTCTTTTTGTCTGAAACCTTGATACTAAGAATATAAGAATGTTTTGCAAGATAATCGAGAGAAAGAGAAAGTTATGTTTTATACTAATTTTCTTATTTTTTCTGCAAGTCGTTTTCAGTATGGTTATATATTGGGTTGTTCGGAAAGTAATTTCATTTTACCCACCTGGATCAGCGTTTTGCTATTAAAAAGCAACCATTTTATGAGTGTGGAATCGAGCTACCACCGGAAAGATGGTAAAAGATGTTGGACTGAAATTGACAATATACAATTCCATAAAGTATTCATTCGTTATACGTTTTCCATTTTCATAAAGAACGAAACTACTTTCCGAACAACCCAATAAATAATCATTGCAATTATATTAGTATCAAACTAAGGCGATTTTAAATAATATAGAGATAACATTTTCAAAAAGGAGGTTCTAATATTAATTATTAGTATTATTAGTGCCTATATGTGTACCTTTCTTTTCTTTGGGCTACACTCTTCCGCTAGGCATTGGCTGAACTGTCAGCCGAATGGTTAGCGCTCTTACCTTCGGTTCAACAGTTCATGGGTTCGAATCCCACCTTGGGCATGGATGCTTGTAGTGAGTCGGAATCTACTTCAAAATCGTAGGTCCCGGTCTAATTAGCCCTCGTGTGCAAAAAATGACCGTTGAGCGACAAACAAAACTAATCCGCTGGGCATTGAATGTATGGGAAATCAACTGAATCCCAAAAAATCACGCTTAATTTTTCTAATCCTCTAAAATCATATAGAATTTATGTTAATTAATTCTATATGATTTTAAAAAGTCAGTATAGAATATCATTCTCTTATGACTTCTTGGCATTCGGCCAAATTACTACCCCATTCATCTTCCTGACAGAACAGATGTTCGTTCATTATAAATCGTTTTAGAGAAGTACGCACTAAATGTTATTTGCGAATAACATTTATCGCGTATGAAAATGTTAATAAATTATATGAAAACAATCTTTGGCAATGTTTATTAAAATGCGATTAAACAATTACAAATTCTTTCTTAAATTAATTTTATAAACAATAAGTTATTAAATAATGAAAAAAGGAATAAATCTGCTATTATAGCATATGTATGTTTTAAGTTTTTTACACTATAATCTCGGTTTTAACGCGTGGCAAAAATGTATGAAAATTCCTGTTTGAAAGAAGAAATTTTATAAGTAATTATTGAAGAGAAAAGGACACTGTCAGAAGTTTTTTTTTTAAAGAAAATATTGAACTGAAAGTCAGATATACCCTCGCTAAATGATTTATTACCCTATTTTACTTTTTCAAATTCCTTGAAACTCTTCAAGTTGATTTATTACCTGTTTTTTTAAACTTATCTTAATGCAACCTCACCAGAAAAAGTGAAAAATGTCTTCAAGAATATTTACTGGAAGTGTTCTTACTTAGTGAGTTATTAAACATCATTAACGATATATAAATTTCGCTGTGTGAAAGAACTGATAAAGTATTAATTAAATAATCATAATCTACCGACATTTTAATGCAATAATATATGTTGTGATAATATCTAATTTTCAGTCCTGCACTGGTATGAAATTAGTGAAAATGTTTCTCAGTTATTACATCGAACATTCTCCTCAAACTGCAACACCAATTAGGTGGTTTAATGCTTCTGCTACAAGCTCAAACATAACAGCAGCTACAATAACATATACTTCATGTGTTAAATGCTAAGTTTAATTTTCGGAAGTGTGTTGAGTAATATGGTTTGTAATTATGTAAACCACATTTCTCAGTTCATACATAAACTATTTTCACATAAAAATTGTTGCGTTATTTGTGATTGTTAGTCGATAAAAAATAACACTAATAACTACATTTACAAATAGGAATACCAATATCTTTTACGTTTTCTTATTATTAAAATAGTTTTTATAATAAATTGAGTGTTAAAAATTTGACATTCTATTTGGTTAAAATAAAAATTTTATATAAAAAAAAATCAGTGTTTATATGAAGACTAATGAGAACTTATTGTAATAATACAATAAGCTTATTGTGCAGCATAATAATAATTTCAAAAACTATAAATAATAAAAACATAAAACAAAAATATATAAATTGAATTATAAACGGTCCTTATTTTGTTATATTACAGCAGTTATCTTCTACTTTTTGCTTCATAATAATATTTATTATGGCTTTCGAAAAGTGAAGTTGTTATTTAAAACTGTTTCAAAAAAAGTCACACTACGTTAATACCTTAAATTTTTCCGATGTGTGATCATCTGATCTGAAACGACAGAGCTCAAATATCTTCATTTAAACAGATTTCCGATAATTTATAATAAAAGAAAAGTTTATTATAAAATAGTTTTAAATCCTTTCGTTTATAAAATGCATTTTTGGCATTCTTCTTGATTTATATATTGATATTTTTTTGACCGATGGCTGAGTGGTCAGCGCTCCTGACTCCTGAGCTGTGGGTCCCTGGTTCGAATCCCGTTTCGGGCGTGGACGTTACTTTCTTTCTCTGTTCTCTCTGTCTTTTATTTTATGATGTTGTATGAATGTGGCCCACCCTATAAACAGATTTGTGGTGGTATGGCGCGGGCAACGCTAATACCAGACGATGAATATTAACTAGAGATACTTATAACTTTTGTCTCAAGGAAATATTGATGGATATGCATCATTCATTTAAATAGTAAGTATTCTATATTTTATCGATTATTTTTATAAATTATATAAAAACATTGAACGCTTAAATTCTGTTGCTACCTATTAGATGAATTTCTCTGTATCAAACATGAGGAGAAGAAAATATAGAAATAATTATGTTAATTCTCAAAATTATGTATTGATATTGAACTTATTTATATCTAGAAATTAATGCTGTGCATTGCGGGTGCTACAGTCATTAAATAATAAAGTAATTTGAAGGTATCAGAAAATATTATATTTTTTAATAAGAGAAAAATAATTTATTTTATTTCATTGCTTGTAGGAAAAGAAATTATTTTATGAAACGCTTTTTTAAGTTTTACAGAAGATCTTAAATAACAGAAAATATTCTGTAAAAAAAATGTATCAATGTTTACAAGTAAAATCATTTGTGATTTAAAAATGACATAGATATTTTAAAAGAATAAATTATTCATTTTTAAAATTTTGATATATTAAAAAAGTAGATTACTCAACGTGTGCTGTAATATATATGATTTTTTTTCCTGCTAAATAATTTACTTGCGTTATTACATGTTTTAAAAAATGAAATATATGTCTCAAGTTTTTTCCTATATACATATTCTTCTCTTTATATTAGATATGATCCAATCAGCCTCGTGTTTACATATGCGAGCAATGTATTTTAAATCATGGGTTCCCAAACTTTTTTTTCTCGTGGACCACTTTCAAACATTTTATATTTTCGGTAGACCCCCTGCTGCTACATTCCTATTGTATTCCCAAAACTCTTAAAAAATATCACCCTAAATTAGGAGAGTTTAGAAGGAAATAAAAGCAGCACATTTTTTGTGTCCTATTTATTAAAATAATACATATATAAGCATTTATTATAATAAACATTTATTATTACAAACAATCAACAATAAAAAATAGTCTTACTTGGCGAGTTTCGACATGTGGTGTACGCTTGTACTATTATCTATTATTCTATTCAATTCTGTGTTTGAACTGAGTCTCGAATATTTTTGAGTACCTACCTAGTGAATGATGCTACCTGCCTACGTTGATAGGTAAATCCAAGGCAAAATTTTTCTTTATTCTGAAAACCAGAAAATTTTTTGTGGGCCAAAACTTACAACTTGTGAACCCCTGTTTTCTTTTCACATCTATATGGACCCTCGTGTGGTCTCCTATGGACCGCTGGGGGTCCACCTGAACCACTTTGGGAACCTATGTTTAAAATAAACTTAAAAATAAATGTGCATTTTATGTAAACATTAAATATTAATATAATATATAATGTTTGAATAAGACAACGCTTTACTTATATATTCATTAATCTTTCCTAAAATTTGTAGTTGTCTTCAAAAATTGTTTGCTAAAAAAACGTAAAATGTGTAAAATATCATTTCTCCTATCATTTTTTAACGAAAAGAGCATTTGCTTATGGCACTAATTATATTTTAATTGCTTAGAGAACTGATGTTGACATTACTTCAAGAAAAGCAATAGATTGAAAGCTTTTTCTGTTTATTTTAGCAACCTATTTTGAGCAAAATTTTTTGTATTTAATAAAAATTACTCAGCATACTAAATATAATTAAATATAGAATACTTCAATTTTCTCCTACTCTATTCCGTAATAATCCCTTTTCCACATTAAATTATCTTTTAAAACTTCAAACAAATCAAAATTTTTTTATAATTTCATTTTGCTCGATTACTTTTACTTTTTCCTTAGTCTTTTTTGCAGTAATAAGACATTCTAATAACATTATTATCGTTTACTATGTACGTATAAAGGCAATTAGCATTGCTTTTGGCATTCTGTGGTTTATAGGAAACATTTTTATGAAAATATATATATTTCATGCTCTTTTGTACTAATCATAAACTCTAAATCTTAATCGCATGGTATCAATAGCATCCCTTTTATGAAAGTATTCTGCTCTTAGACTACAATAAAATACATTTTAATTGTGACGAATTTATCTTTAACTTTGGTTACACTATTATCTAATAACAAATCTCTTCGATCTTTAAATAAATTTCGCTACCTTTCAATTTTCCCCTACTTTTTAATCTTCATTTAAATTTTCATATTTCATTTATTAAAAATAAAATCATCTAACATTAGCGACATTAAAAAAGTGAATCTCAACGAAAAATTACGAGGTTTATGATTCAATTCAGAATTAAACTAAAATTTCACAATGTAAGTGAAAAATCATGTGGTTTAGATTTTGAGAATACTCTTTTCATTACAAATGTGCTTCTTGATGATATGACCAATTTTTAGAATAAATGGAAATGTTAAAATTTTACTCTAAAACTGCTTTTTTCCAAATAGTAATTTTAATTGTAAAATTAACTCTAAAATCGTAAAAAATTACGATCTTCTTATTTGAATTTCGATATGCAAATTAATATTGGTTGCCATGGGATTGAATTTTTTCTTCACGAAAAATTTTACAATACATTTTTGTAACATAAGAAAATTAAGGTTAAGAAATTAATTTTATCCATTAAGTTTATGCATAAAAATCTCAACATAATTTGTGTAAAAATTCCAATTCTCTATTATACAAACGCACTGATTATTTCATATATATACATATATATATATATATATATATATATATATATATATATATATATATATATATATATATATATATATATATATATATGTAGGAATTACTCCATAAAATTACTAAAATCGTAAAAAAGGATTAAAAGGATTTTTGCACCATAATTTAACTGCCTACAAAATCTTATAAGAAGTAATTAAATTAAAATTGGCTAAATTATTATGCTTGTGATTAAAATATTCTTTAGGCGAAGTTTATATTGGATGCTTAGTAATTTATCTGGAAATTCGAATTTGATTTAATAATTTTTCTCAAAAAAAATTCCTATTATTTGATTTTGATGGTTGTACCTATTACTGATATTCTTTACATTGATATATTTTAAAGATGATAAAAAAAATTAAGTGATTCTCTCTTCTAGGAGGGGTATATATTTAAAAAAGTCCTCTGGAGAAACAAACGTAAACGTGTTAATGCTGTTGAGAGATTTTCTTTAAATATTTCAATCTTACATACTTGGTAAAGAAAATAATCTTTACCTGACCAAAATTTTAATCTAAATGCTTTTAACAAAGATATAACATTTTGATATATGTTGCCAATTGTAAGCAATAATGAGAATAAAAATTAATAATTATATTTCTTAATTTTTGAAATTTTTGATATGGGTTTCCAAATCTAAGCAATAATGAGAATTAAATATAATAACTGCTCCTTTCATTGGTTGTAATAAGGAATTATACCAAAAAAATGTATTTTTCCTTATTTCTGTTCACGATAGCAGATGTTATTAAATTGGATTAACATAAAAAAAGCGAATTCAATTTTCTAAATGATGATATTGCTAATCACATGTATAAATTAACTAAATTGAAAATGCATTTTCATTTTTTATTTTACATTTTACGATTCTCATAGTGGCACAAGTGCCAAATTATACATCCAGAATACCAAATTCTGAGTTTGATGATTCATTTAGAGAATTTTCTTTTTTTATCTGGCAACCTGGTTTTTATTACGTCATACATATAAAGACTAATAAGAACTATGTTTAAATTTCAATTTTGATAACCCTAATTTTTACGTCATCGTGACGAGATTTAAAACATATTGTTCCATTTTCGCATTTTATTAGAAATATTTCCGTGAAAACTTTGTTTTTTTTTAAATCTTATTTTATTTCAAGAATATATATTCACGCTCTTTATCAGGTTTAAATTTAATATTTACGCATGTAAAGTTTTTCAAAAACAAATTTCTTACGTCACAATTACAACATATTCGCACGTCATTACGTCACTATTACGTCAGCTTGGCAACATGTTGTTGTCGCCAAAAAATTTCAAACTTTGAGACAATGCATTATAGGGCACCTGTGTCCAGATTATATATATACATATTATATAATATATATATATATATATATATATATATATATATATATATATAATATAAAGTGTTATCCTCCAGATATAACTTTTGAGTGAATATGCGAGTGAAATCAAAACAGATTACTATTTGCAATACTGAAATTCATCGTTTAAAAATATGACATTTTTTCCTAGATAAAAACAAATTGAAAAATTGTTTGAAACGATCATTAACGAAAACTTTGTAAATGCGTTATATGCATTAAAGTGATCTGAATTTCATGTGTATGGCAGCTAGAATGGTAAAACTGGAAAAAATGCGTGTTTTTTTTTCTTTTAAATTTTTAATGCCCTATTATGTCATTTCTGAGAACAACTGAAGTCTAAGATGTCACGTGGGCTGTCGTGTGTGGTGTCTTTGTTAGCTGATTCGTCTACAAATGGAACGATTAACGTTTCTAATGGCTTACGTCACGTAAAAACATTGAAACTTCTTCAACTCGGCGTTCGAGGCTAAACTCTCGAAACACACAATGGCCGCATGCACGCCTTCTCTTCTGAGGTCCCAAGATGATGGCGAGGCTATAAAAGAAAACTGTCGTTAGCTCTTAATTGTTCTGGTTACAAGTTGGCAGAAAATGATATAACTGGTAATTTAATTCATTGGCTTTATGAGCATGAAATGTTAACATGATGTTGAAGTATTTTATTTGAAATATATAAAAGGTATTATAACAAATTAAATAAGAAAAAAACAAAATTAAATTAATAAAAGAACATTTTGAACAAATTAAATTGACTTTAATAATTATTATTTTGTAAACTTTACCTAAAAGATCATTTGGATTGGAAAAAATCTTTTTTTATTATGCAAATTTTTACTTTTTAAATTTTTAAGAATCTACGTGTATTAAATTTTTTTGTATGAAATTTTACATGTATTAAATATGAATTGTGTTTTCTAGCTATACAAATTAGTTACAGATATGAGTTTGAAAACAGTTTTATTGCAACTGTTTTTAAAAAAGAATTGGGAAAAAATATGGAAAAAATAGTGTATTATGTTCTAATTAAGTTTAGAATCAGTCCAATACTTTAGCACTAATTTTTGAAAGTTCTAACTATATTTTGATTTAATTTTGAGTATGAATAAATTTAAAAAATTTTCATTTTATTCATTACACGTAAGTTTATAATACGCAACTAAATGCGATGTTGTTGTCGTGCGCCAGAGACTTAAGAGTAAAAATTCCTTAAGTTGTTGTCGTGTGCTAGCCAGGCTGGCAACATGGGGTGCGCTGCTCCACTTTTCCAACTGAACCCTATTTTGGTGTGGAGTCCGACTTCCTCAGTATACACATGCCATAGGGACCCGTTTATAGGGTAGGCAACCATTCACACCTCATTCATATAAGGAAAGGACAAAGACAGGATAAATAGAAAGAGAAAGTACATCCATGCCCGAACCGGGATTCGAACCCAGGACCTCCTTATCCGCAGTCAGCAACACTGACCACTAGACAAGTTGGGCGGCACTAAATGAGATACTGCAATTAATTTCACGTAACTTATTTCTTTTATATAACCCGACAAAAAATTATTTCAAAAACTATTCATCGCATTATTTATAGAATAAAATTATCTCAACATTTGAATTTCATGTCTTTTCAATCAAAAATTACTAATATTAATTGATCATTCATTTATCTCTTAATAATAAAAAATTTTTCAATGTAAATTTAATGCCTTCATTTAAACTGTAATTTAATTCACGAATTTCTTGGTTTCCTAGAATAAATATTTTTATTTGATAAACTAACCATCGAAAAATTTTAGATAACACTTTTTAATCAAACAGGAATAAGATTTTAACATGTATTAAATCGCGATATAAATATTGTAAAACGTCATCTAACAACGCTATGTTTTAAATAAGGAGGAAGAATTTTATTATAGCAATTAATAATGTCTGGATCTCCTCCTTTTGCTTGTATGACAAAATCAGATTGTCGATAATTTAGTGTTTTTATGTCCATATGTTATCAGTAGACATCTTCAAAAGTGGTTAAATTTATTCGTAACGATTCAGTTGTAATTAATTATATCCCTGACAGAAAAGCTTCAGTTTATTTTGTAATTTGAAATAAAATTTCTAACTGTAGCTTTTTCGAAATATGGAAATATTAAAAAAATCATTGAAGTTTATTTTAAATTAATTTGAAACATATAAGAAAGAAATTCGTTTTTTATAAAACTGAAATTTATAATAAAGAAATTAATTTTTTCATCTGGATTGAAGTTAAGTAAGTTGTACTTTGTTTTCCTAGAACATAAAAATGTAACTAATTTCAGTACAAGTCTCACTTTTGGTTCCGAGATTAATTTTTTAAATCCTCAATACTTTAATTTAAAATAATTTAATTTGTTCTTCTATCCGCAATTTCATAAATTTTCAAAAAATGTTGCACCTTCTTTGATTCAAATTTCATTTTAAATTAGATTATCCATCAGTTGAATGGTTAGTTCTTTGGTTGTCAATTTCTATGTACTTGAATTCAATTCCAGCCATGAATGTTATCGTGGTGAGAAATTTTCTCCAAACTATTCAACTAGCTTTCTGTATGCAGCGTAATTGCAGTGCGAGAAGAAAAAAAGATTCAAATTTCACTATAATATGTTCAACAAAGCATCTTAATATTAAAAATTGTTCAGTTGAGTTAATCAACATATAAAGATTTTTATTTTATCTATAAAATAATTTTTAAAAAATGGCAAAATATATTGAATTAATTTTTATACAAAATTTGTATTTGTTATTTATCTACATATTGTAAACATTTCTAACCTCACAATCATTTAAATTTCCTAATTTATTTACATTAATTTCATTTTCTATTGAATATTGTGATATTTTTAACAAGTTTATAAATATTGAAAAAATATTTAGCAAATACTTTTATAAGCACTGAAAAAATAGATCACTGTTTTCAGAATAATAATTTATGATAATGTACTGAATACACGATGAAATTCACTTAATACGAAAAAGTACTTATTTGCAATGGGTATAAAGGAGGCTGAAAAAAAGCCAAAATTCGATCTCCTATATTATACCAAAAATTCACCTGTAGATATACAAATATGATTTTTTTAATGTAACTACATGCATTTGTAATTCATATATAAAGTAATGCATGTAAAATATATAATTCTAATACTACTGTAATATTCAATATATTTATGCAATATACAAGGTGTGAGTTATAATTATACCGACATTAACCTTGTCAATGCATAGAGGCTGATAATACCATGTGCGCACGCACATATTGCCTACAGTTCAAAAGAATTATGATGAACACCTCACATGACTCAAAGAAAAATCAGATTTCAGTTTTAGTTTCATTATCGAACTACGAATTATTTATGTATATAATAGTAAATTATTATAAATTTAATCAAAAACGAAATGGAGAATAATAATATATTTATAAAATTAGTCAAAAACCAAATTGAGAATAATAATCAAATACTAGACAGAGAATAATACACACACATTGAAAATACTAAATACATAGACATAGACATACGCAATGGAACACCTGGTCTGTACCTTAGGTTATCAGGTATAGCTCCATCACGTAATACATCTGGTGTGACAGAATTGTCACGAAATTCGGTAACAAAATTGAATTTCAATAGGTCTCTAATATCTGAAATTTATAATTTGACAGAAATATAACATCAACAACAAAACATTTGCAAAATTTTCACTATGGGAGATGACATGAGTTAAATATAGCAATAAAATTGTGAAAATAGATTATCTTAACATTCCATGTAACCTTGGTAAAAATACAAATTAATTATCTTGGTGGTCATAGCAGACGATATAAGTAGTTTATAACACAAATATGGAAGCAATATGATAAAGTTTAAGTAGAAGAGTATAAAAAAGAGCAAATAACTGGGACAGATTTTCAATAATTACTAGTAACTCTCTCATGCTTTAACTGTGTCCTTTAATGTAATGTTGCATTATTCAAAATATCAAAGGACTGTATTGTCTACACACAGATAGTTAAGATTACATATGCATGAATGGTAATCCTGTTGAACATTTAACATTTGCTGTAGGTAAACACATGGGAAAATGTTCAATATATATTTTAAAATTTCAAAGAAAATAGAATAAATGTAAATGGAACGAATTACCAACATGGTCATCTACTTGAAGGGGTGTTGACCATATTGGTACAAAGTATGGCTTTTCTGTATTGGCCCAAGACATAGTCTTAATCTAGCCTATACATCCCAAAGCCACACTAAAATTGTCAAACCAAAGTATCAAACCAGGATAAAGGAAATGAAAATCAAGCCAAAATATAATATTAAATCCAATGTTTCCAAAATACATTTAATTTATTCATTCATTCATTGTTGTGTGCCAGCCAGGCTGGTAATATAGGGTGCGCTGCTTCACTTTTTCAACTGAACCCTATTTTGGTGTGGAGTCCGACTTCCTCAGTACACACATGACATAGGGACCCGTTTATAGGGTAGGCAACCATTCACACCTCATTCACACAAGGAAAGAACAAAGACAGGATAGATAGAGAGAGAAAGTACATCCATGACCAAACCGAGATTCGAACCCAGGACCTCCTTATCCGCACATATAATTTATAGTAATCAAAATTAAATCCAGATCCAAACCTACAAGAACTGCAAATAAATACTACGCGTAAACTAAATAAATACATAAATTTAAAGACTAAGTGTAAACACAGTTGGCATTTCAAGCTTCTTATAAGACCTTCAAGGTTTGGGTGACCCTTCTGTAGTTTATAACTACACCTTACTTCACTCTTATAAGCTACTAGCCAAATAGTGTTTACTAAAGTTGATTGGAATGTTATTATAAGTTAGAATATTTTCCAGTCTTTTTATTTGTTTATTGATATTGTTTAAATTATTACATATTCTATAAATTCTATTAAGAGCTATATATATAAAATAGATATTAATCCAATCTACTCTTAATCGATAATTATATATCGATATTCATCGAACTATGAATTTAAAGCTCTTTTTCATTTGTTTCTACTTTTATGTGAGAGATGACTCGACTCGACTTCATGACATTTTTTTACTTTATTTGGATTTATATTTTTCTTTTCATCGTTACTGTGCGTTCTCATGATTAGAATTTTATTTCTAAAATTCTAAAAATTTTTGTCTAGTTCCTCCACAACATGAAATTTTCACACTCCATCTTTTAAATTTCCACAATTAGTTTTTTTAATCATCTTATTATATTAACTCCTTTTCATGAAAAATTTTGCAATATACTATAAATAGCTCAGAATTGAAAAATAGCTACAACTTTAAATTTTAGTTATTAACTTTTAATAACAAATATTTCAAATTAAAATTAAGATAAAAAAAGAAATTTTTTATTATTTTCAAATCAGAAGTCACATTAAAGTAATAATATACAATATTTTGTTTATTGTTCATATTTTATGAACTTTTTAGGAAAATCAAAATTCAACATTATATACACTTTTTTATTGAATAAAAAAATATAAATTAAAATTTCTTTACTAAATTAAATTTTATCATGTAGCAATTACTAAATATGTACTAAATTTTTGTTTAAAATTTATAATAAATAAAAATAAATATTTTTATTTAATTATACTATTTATGCTAGTCACTAAAAGGGAAGTTTTTATTAAGAGATCTGGGTCTGTTTTCCGCCATTTTTTGGCGACAATACCGGCTCCTGAAAGCTCGGTTTTGTTGCAGAGGGGTGGAGGAGAAAGGATGTTGCAACCCTGCGAAATTGATTGAAATGTTCATCAATTCATCAATTTCGCAGGGTTGCAACATCCTTTCGGCATTGAAATTCCGGGACTATATCCATAGCGAAATACAAAACGAATATAAAATACAGCATTGAAATTCCGGTACTATATCCACAGCAAAATACAAAACGAAAATAAAAGACAGCATTGAAATTCCGGCACTATATCCACAGCAAAATACAAAACGAAAATAAAAGACAGCATTGAAATTCCGGCACTATATCCACAGCAAAATACAAAACGAAAATAAAAGACAGCATTGAAATTCCGGCACTATATCCACAGCAAAATACAAAACGAAAATAAAAGACAGCATTGAAATTCCGGCACTATATCCACAGCAAAATACAAAACGAAAATAAAAGACAGCATTGAAATTCCGGCACTATATCCACAGCAAAATACAAAACGAAAATAAAAGACAGCATTGAAATTCCGGCACTATATCCACAGCAAAATACAAAACGAAAATAAAAGACAGCATTGAAATTCCGGCACTATATCCACAGCAAAATACAAAACGAAAATAAAAGACAGCATTGAAATTCCGGCACTATATCCACAGCAAAATACAAAACGAAGGTAAAACTGAGTAGTGACGTCATAAAATCGCATTTCTCCAGTGACGTCACTAGTGACCACATTTGAATCATTATCGCTGCTTGGCAAAACATTCGCGACAGATCTCGATATAAGAATATCCCCCACTAAAAAGTAGTGCTTGAATACTTATTTACTTATTTTTTTTAATTAGCATGATATCGTGCATAATGTTATTTAATTACTTTATATTTTAAATAATTTATTTTGAAATTCTCAGTTTAACGATACATTGAGAACAGTATATTTTAGCTAGGAAATCTAGTATTCAAAATTAAAAAAATTAGGAAAACCTCTGATTGAAGTGAATCAGATACATTCTCAATTAACAACTTATGTTTGAATAAAGAACACGTTTTCTGACAAGTTGAAACTTAATCTTTGTGGGCCAATGCGAATCGTTAATTAAAGTGTAAAGAGAAAGAACAAAGTTTGTATTTTCCGACTGAAAGAAATAAAGAACTAATATTTCATCAACAAGAGAGTTTTATCTTTAAATTATGCATAACTTTGTTTGGAGTGGGGAAAACTCGCTTACTAAAAGCGCTACTAAATGACTAAAAGATGCTAATATTATGAAAGAAGGCCCACATATAATTCTAATTTGGAACAGTGTGAGATAAATTAGTATCTGTTTATTTAATATGCTAAATAACTAGTCTCTAAAGTTTCTTTCAGAAGTTTTTGATGATTTTTACTTTGAAATCCTTTTTATTTTTGAAATGATAATAATATATGAAATTCATTCATTCATTGTCGTGTTCCAGCCAGGCTGGCAACATGGGGTGCGCTGCTCCACTTTTACAACTGAACCATATTTTTTGGTGTGAAGTCCAACTTCCTCAGTACACACATGCCATAGGGACCCGTTTATAGGGTAGGCAACCATTCACACCTCATTCATACAAGGAAAGGACAAAGACAGGATATATATAGAGAGAAAGTACATCCATGCCCGAACCGGGATTAGAACCCAGGACCTCTTTATCCGTAGTCAAACACGCTGACCACTAGACAGGTTGGGCGGCAATGAATGTTGTTGTTGTCGTGTACCAGCTAGGCTGGCAACATGGGGTGCGCTGCTCCACTTTTACAACTGAACCATATTTTTTGGTGTGGAGTCCGACTTCCTCAGTACACACATGCCATAGGGACCCGTTTATAGGGTAGGCAACCATTCACACCTCATTTATACAAGGAAAGGACAAAGACAGGATATATATAGAGAGAAAGTACATCCATGCCCGAACCGGGATTAGAACCCAGGACCTCTTTATCCGTAGTCAAGCACGCTGACCACTAGACAGGTTGGGCGGCAATGAATGTTGTTGTTGTCGTGTACCAGCTAGGCTGGCAACATGGGGTGCGCTGCTCCACTTTTACAACTGAACCATATTTTTTGGTGTGGAGTCCGACTTCCTCAGTACACACATGCCATAGGGACCCGTTTATAGGGTAGGCAACCATTCACACCTCATTTATACAAGGAAAGGACAAAGACAGGATATATATAGAGAGAAAGTACATCCATGCCCGAACCGGGATTAGAACCCAGGACCTCTTTATCCGTAGTCAAGCACGCTGACCACTAGACAGGTTGGGCGGCAATGAATGTTGTTGTTGTCGTGTACCAGCCAGGCTGGCAACATGGGGTGCGCTGCTCCACTTTTACAACTGAACCATATTTTTTGGTGTGGAGTCCGACTTCCTCAGTACACACATGCCATAGGGACCCGTTTATAGGGTAGGCAACCATTCACACCTCATTTATACAAGGAAAGGACAAAGACAGGATATATATAGAGAGAAAGTACATCCATGCCCGAACCGGGATTAGAACCCAGGACCTCTTTATCCGTAGTCAAGCACGCTGACCACTAGACAGGTTGGGCGGCAATGAATGTTGTTGTTGTCGTGTACCAGCTAGGCTGGCAACATGGGGTGCGCTGCTCCACTTTTACAACTGAACCATATTTTTTGGTGTGGAGTCCGACTTCCTCAGTACACACATGCCATAGGGACCCGTTTATAGGATAGGCAACCATTCACACCTCATTCATACAAGGAAAGGACAAAGACAGGATAGATAGAGAGAAAGTACATCCATGCCCGAACCGGAATTCGAACCCAGGACCTCCTTAACCGCAATCAGGCACGCTGACCACTAGACAGGCTGGGCGGCAATATATGAAATAAACTAGTAATATAATAAAGTTACTTTCATATGTTATTTGGCACTCACATTTATATTTCTTAAGTAATAGATAACCTTATACCAAAAAGTATTGTTAGAAGTTTTAACATTCATAAGAACATAGCTTTTGGCAATTCTTTTTATATCCTTGACCGTATGAATGTACACTTAGTTGAGGGAACTTGAAAACTCAAGCATTCATTGCTACAGATGTGCGTGTAGAAAATTGAAAACATATGCCATCTTTTATTGTTCAACAATAACTGGGATCGAGAGTAAAATCTTATACTCCGATAAAAAGGAATTTTTCTTCCCCTGTATCTCTCAAGTCCACAGTCACGAGTATAGATTGTATTTTGTTTGTTTCTGTTATAATATAAAATTGTGCGAATCGTAATTTAGTATCTCTATAATAAACTTCAAAGCAATTGCCATAATATAAATATCAAAAAGGCTTCAATGCGATAAATCGATACACAAAAAGAATTCTAAGATTTGCAAACTTATATCAAGTTGTTTTGAAGTTATTGGAAAGTTGCTTTAAATGTGTTTCATTGTGGGCGCGATTGTATAATACATTGATTTCTATCATAAAGGAATTTCATTTAAATTTGTTGTTCCTCTAGGGAAAAATGTTCAACACTAATATCAATTATTGATATTAAAGAATTTTTATCAAAAATAAAAGAATAGTCAAAATATTATATGAATAACAGCTGAAATATAGCAAGTTGTTGTTTATTTATCATTGATCAAACATCAATGAAAAAATAACAAAATCAATGAAGGAAATGGCTGATTTATCATATTTTATTTAAAAACAAAATGTAATCGAAAATTAAATTCTGTACCAGAGCTCATTTATAAATATGACTTATCTTAAATTATTAGATGTTCAACCAGCTAATTTTGATTTAGTTCTTAATTACCAAAAATTAGCATGGTTTTGCTAATATAAATGGTTTTCGCAATTTGTTGACTACAAATAAATTCTAAATAAGAAACCATCCTTATATTTTCGCGAAATAGTTTTCATTTAATTCAGTATTTGTAATTAATCACAGTTCATAGTTTTTACCATTATAGCAACATTCTGAGTAGGAATGTTTTCTGAATAACGTATTACACGTACTTATTTTGATATTCAAGCCTTTTTTTATATAACTTGTAAATTATTCTAAATTTATTCAAAAAGTAAAAAATAAAGTCAAGAAAAGCTCTAGAAAGAAAACAACTTGTAAACTTATTATAACTTGTATACCCATAGAAATAAAAATTTTATACTATTCATTTCAATACTAGTTTTGACTGCTAACTGAAGTCATTTATGATTCTTTCAATTCATATTACATAAACTAATTCCAATTTTAGTATGAAAGACTGAATACTAATAAATTTTAAAATGTTTCCCAAATGTAAAAACTTTCTATTTATGGCATGGTATTGTTGCAATCTCAACAGGACATTTCGCAACAAAAAATGTCCAACTCCTGTTGATCTCCGGATGCCACACAATTGCAAGCTAACTTATTCAGGAAGGACTTCCATCCACTGCTGCTGCGAGCATAGGAAAAAATGCCGGCGGTTACAAATAAATAACTTGAAAGAGAAAATTACGAGTTGGCACAATAGAATCATTCACCTGTAGAGCATAAAAGCTTTTACATTTTGAAACATTTCTCTAGCGGAACTGTTTTGTGAGATTCGAGCTTCCCAACCATCCATTATCATGAAAAAGAAACCTAAACGAAGGTCAAAACTTACGCGTTATGAATTTCTAAAATGTTGTTTTCGCAGCTCTTTTGACATGCAGAAAGTGTTCATAGCATTACTGATAAGACAGTGCAAAATTCAGGAAATGAAGAACAGTGTAACATGTTTTTGTGTTGTAAATAATATCTGAATAATATTTTTACATATAATTAAAAGAGATAAATATTGGGTTGTTCGGAAAGTCATTTCGTTTTTCATGAAAATGAAAAACGTGCAGCAAATAAATATTGTATTTCATTGCATACTGTTCATTCTAGTCCAATAGCTTTTACCATCTTTCTGGTAGTAGTACGATTTCACAGTCATAAAGTGGTTGGTTTTTACTAGCAAAAAGCTGATCCATGCAGGAAAAACGAAATTACTTTCCGAACAACCCAATAAATCAACCTAAGAGAATTTTATAGTAGTCATTTGTAAATTTAAATATTTTACCAATATACACACGGCGATAAATAACAGTTTACTTATTAGTCATAGTGCATTGCAAAATTGCAAATTAACGAATAATATTCTACTTTACACTTATCTTCATTAAATAGTCCTTGCTCTTTATTTACAAATTAAAAACTGCTTCTCAAGATGTTGTTGTTGTGTGCCAGCCAGGCTGGCAATATGGGTTGCGCTGCTCCATTTTTCCAACTGAACCCTATTTTGGTGTGGAGTCCAACCTCCTCAGTACATACATGCAATAGGGACCCGTTTATAGCGTAGGCAACCATTCACACCTCATTCATACAAGGAAAGAACAAATGCAGGATAGATAGAGAGAGAAAGTACATCCATTCCCGAACCGGGATTCGAAACTAGAACCTCCCTATCCGCAGTCTGACACGCTGACCACTAGACAAGTTTGGCGGCGGTTCTCAAGATAAAAAGATTTATTAAGTGATAACACAGTTAAAATAAAAATCGCATACTTTTTCGAGTGATTTATCATCATCACATAGTTGAAATGTATAGATAAATCACCACCAGAATATACACACTCCAGATCTAAAACTTTTAAATTATTGCACTTTAAATAAATGGCATTCGTTGTTAACTCACAACAACAACGCGATTGGTAAAGATTTTTAACGGGCCATTATTTTCTTAACACTACCTCTTATGCGACAATAATTAAACCCTAATTACCTGTTTGGAGATTATTAAGAGATTGCGTTCCTCTTCTGAGACAAAGCCATTTACTCCTCTCAAATAGCTTTGTCTAGAAAATTAGGAAATAATTTCGTCTTAAAATGTTAAAATCCGAGTAATGTATTGTAGATTCAACATCCTTTTCTTTGTAATGCATTATAGTATTAAGTTTTAAACAGAAAATACTTCGACATGAATTCGTTTATGAATATTAAATGAAGTATGGTAGAGACGGTTTTTAAATGATAGATGCATTTATATAATTAGCAATAAAATGTAAATTGATATGCAGTGAAATGTATGGTATTTATAAATCTAAAAGGCATTATTTTTATACCACTTTAAAAAGTAAACATATGTTAGACGGATATATGAGACAAAAACGAAAACAGTTATTAAAAGAAGTTTAAAATGTACGTTTAATGAAAAATAAGTTTTGCTGTTTTAAAGTACTCCGTTTTATAACAAAATGAATGAATATTCTATACTTTGTACTTAAGGAATTGCCGACCAACTTGTCTAGTGGTCAACGTGTCTGACTGCGGATAGGGAAGTCCTTGGTTCGAATCCCGGTTCGGGCATGGATGTACTTTCTCTCTCTATCTATCCTGTCTTTGCCCTTTGTATGAATGGGTTGTGAATGGTTGCCTATCCTATAAACGGGTCCCTACGGCATGTGTGTACTGAAGAAGTCGGACTCCACACCAAAATAGGGTTCAGTTGGAAAAGTGGAGCAACGCACCCCATATTGTCAGCCTGGCTAGCACACAACAACAACTTAAGGAATATTTTCTCTTAAATATTTATGTTTAGTACAAATATTTTTATTGAATTACTACTTACAGAAATCGAATTTTTTCAAGATGATCAGACCAAATAATTGCAAAAATAAAGAATTAAATTAGCATAAATATTGTCTAAAACTATGTACACTTGCCTAAAAAAACTGAAATAAATAATTTATTAAAAAAATTTTATTTCATGTATTTTCTTAAATGTTTTTTATTGAAATGATTTTCTGTCTTAAAGTATTTATTTTGGATGTTCTGCTTTACCATATTTAATAAATATTTTTTTAAAAACTGTCCTCATTTGATACAAATGATTTTATGCGTGACAATTTACAGACTCTTTTCCTTAAAATATACAGTCATTTAAAATTTTGGGTAATATTAGTATATTATTATTGTACTCATCACATAGAATTCCATTAACTTGCATTCCACTAAAATTCTCAACTAAATAGATCAGGAATAAGCCCTTGAAAGATAAAAAATATCCATGTTTTTCATTAAAAAAGTAAGTTTATTTCCATAATACGCCTATGACTTTATCCTATGACTATATCCTATGACTTTATATAATTTTTGTTTCAGCTTACATTGAAATTACTTCTTATCTCTGGGCATTATTTTTGCTTTGGAGTCAGTGTAAAATGTCACACAGTACTGACGTCATCTCCCTTGTAATACAGCTTTTTTCATAATTTTATATTAATTTTGGACTGATGGCTGAGTGGTTAGCGTTCTTGACTCATGAGCTGTAGGTCCCGGATTCAAATCCCCATTGGGCCATGGACGTTACCCTTTTTCTTTGTTCTCTCTGACCTTTCTTCTGAGACGATGTATGAATGTGGCCCGGCCCACCCTATAAACGGTTTTGTGGTGGTATGGCGCGGGCAACGCTACTCGCCTCCGTGACTTAGTTGCTCCCGCGGGTAACGACAAATGAGTAGCTGTCTCTGGCCTTGTTGTGGCATAGGGTTCGTCACCCAAGTGCCAACCGTTTGAAAAAAATATTATTTTTTGATACTACTGGGATATCTATCTTTTTCTTAGCAAGATAATTTTATATTTATCTTATAATATATATATATATATATATATATATATATATATATATATATATATATATATATATATATATATATATATATATATATATATATATATATATATATATATATATATATATATATATATATATATGTATATATATATATATATATATATATATATATATATATATATATATATATATATATATATATATATATATATATATATATATATATATATATATATATATATATATATATATATATATATATATATATATATATATATATATATATATATATATATATATATATATGAAATTGGATATTTTATAGGAATAAACCACAAAAGAATAAATCTATCATTTTTGTTTTAGTATGTTTAACTAGAATTCACTACACTTCTTCTCTTAACTTAAGAGAATATATACATTTCTCTCCCTAAATAACTTAATATTATCATTTTATGCATCTATATTACTTATCATTACCGCACTTTTTCCTGACAATTATTTTCAATTTTTTGTTTCTAGTTCATCCCAACATTTCTTCCATTTCTATCTAAATTTAATCCGCAGTATTACGTAAAAAAAAATCAGTTAAAATAAGTACTTGCAGTTCATTGCGCATATGTCCTGTCCAGTCTTCAGAAAATGTCTCCATCTATTTCATTTTACAGGTTTAATAATAACCTAATCATTAGTGAGTGTATACATGTCATACTTATATTGACACTTTATATTATTCCCCGAAATAACTCCGAGAATAGTTCACTAGATATTTCCTTTGAAACATCTGATGCCATGAAGTTCAGATGTTATGGAATTCAGATAGCCATGGCTTTCTCTCTGCCATTACCATCATAATCCACATTGTATGCAATATAATTGTACAATGTTATATAGATATTATTGTCTACTATGTACTAATAAAATCTTTCTAACAGATTTAATCAGAGCTTTTTATGCACAAAATTAAGTTCTCTTCATTTTGAGATTTCAACTAAAATCTTAAGCAGAAAAATCAGTAATTAATTACTGTCATCCTTGCTCTAATTTCAGGATTAATATCATTTTAATAATAGTACTCGGAACTATAATATGTAAAATTTTTCGAAGTTTCAAATTTAAAGGTATCATCTTAAAATATGTTAGAGTGATGTTCCTTCATAATTTTTTTTTTCAACGGCGGGCACTTGAGGGTTGAACCCTACACCACACCAAGACCAGGAACTGCTACTCATGTGTCGTTACCCAGCGGGAACCTACCAGGTCACGGAGGCGAGTAGCGTTACCCGCGCCATACCACCACATACCCATTTACAGGGTGGGCCACATTCATACATCATCACAGGAGAAAGAACAGAGAAACACAAAGAGACCAGAGAAGGAAAGAAGCATCCGTGCCCGAACCGGGATTCGAACCAACAGCTCAGGAGTCAGGAGCGCTAACCACTCAGCCATCGGTCGGCTCCTTCATTATTATAGTGCGCATATTTTGTTTATCTTATACTTAGCCTCAACTTCACTTTTCTCGCTAATATCTCATGTGCCAGGACTCTCTAAGCAAATGTATGTAGATCGTGTTATCATACTTATAAATATGCAATAATTTATATTGAATTAAAAAATAGGGTATTTTTATATTAACATTTTTTATAAATTTTTTCGTGGACCAATTAAAAAGGAGACACACATATACATTATAATCTGGAAAGAAGTGCATGATTTTTCCTGAATTCGGTCTCTATAAAAGTGAGCTTTACTAGTTTAATTTTTTTTTTTGATACATTACATTTTCTCGGTGCATTTGGTATCTCCGCTGTCCGAATTCTAACAGAAGCAGTTCTTTAACTCACAAATAGATAAATAATTTAATTACACATTCTCTATATTTCTTTTGGATTTGTCTCAAAGTAACTATTTAATCAACAGATTTTCCTATTTTTTTATCCATGATGATGTTTACCAATTACGCTTTCATAACAGAAGATAAATATTAAGCAAAATATAAAACATTTTATAAATAATATAGGATAATCTTACTCTTCTATTATTATCAAAACTCAGAACGTCCATTTCTTATAAATTGGAAAAAAACGTAATTTCCATGCGAAAGTTTGACTCCTTGATAAATAGCATGTTTTTCAAGATATCCGCTCATATATTTATCAAATTTTAATTCATTCATTCATTCATTGTCGTGTGCCAGCTAGCTGGCAACAAGGGGTGCGCTGCTCGACTTTTCCAACTGAACCATATTTTTGGTGTGGAGTCCGACTTCTTCAGTACACACATGTTATAGGGACCCGTTTATAGGGTAGGCAACCATTCATACCTCATTCATACAAGGAAGGGAACAAAGACAGGATAGATAGAGAGAGAATGTACACCCATGCCCGAACCGGGTATCGAACCTAGGACCTCCTTATCCGCAGTCAGGCATGCTTAACCACTAGACAAGTTGGTCCGCATCAAATTTTAATGATTCAGTGATATATATAATCTAGACTTACTTAATAATAATGGATTTCCTACATTAAATGAAAAGAAAAGTGTAATCTATTTATACAATGTACAAAACCGAATTATACCTTTGTGAAAGATTATTGACTGCATAATTTAATTTTCCCTTTATGAAATTACTATGGAAATATATTATATCGTTGAAACTTTCGCTTAATCAAATGACAAAAAAAATTACAATATCAATATTTTATGATTGTCTTACAAATATCGAGTAAAAAATCACCGTGTAACAAAAAAAACATATTTCAATGTCAAATGTTGAAATAATTGTCACTTCCTAAAAGTTAATTTTTATTTTTTTTTTAATTTGAAACCTGTAATTTACATATTTAAGAAACAATTCACATTACAAAAGCATCTATTATTACAATAAACCCTTAAACTTTAATAGTTCGATTATTGCAAACCTTTCAATATTTGGTGAGTTCAATGTAAATTACACTTTGAGTTTTCCGCACAACATGCGTAAAAGGTGGAATTTTTCTTTAAAATCACAAAAAAAATGTAAAAATAACATATCAAATTCTATTAGTATATTAATTTGAATCACTTTCAGAAAGCATGTAAAAATTTCTTAAATTTTAATTTTTCCATATATTTTTGGTTTATCTATTGTAAGGCCGACCAACTTGTCTAGTGGTCAGCGTGCCTGACTGCGGATAAGGAGGTGCTGGGTTCGAATCCCTGTTCAGGCATGGATGTACTCTCTCTCTCTATCCTGTCTTTGTCCTTTCCTGTGTATGAAAGAGTTGTGTGAATGGTTGCCTACCCTATAAACGGGTTCCTATGGCATGTGTGTACTGAGGAAGTCGGACTCCACACCAAAAGTATGGTTCAGTTGGAAAAGTAGAGCAGCGCACCCCATATTGCCAGCCTAGCTGGCACACGACAACAACAACAAAATATTAAGTAATATTTTAATTGGTTTTCGATTCTGCACATCTTATTGTATTTAGTATAATCATATATTTGCATGCACATTTCGAGCCACTGCATTAAAATGTCTTACTTGTAGCTAAATCATTTCCAGTAATCAGAAGTTTCGTTAACTTTTGAAGCGTGGATTGTCTTTCACTTTTTGATTTTTCCAATTGATTATGTCGATAACGTGGCTGCATCTCAACGGCTTATGCTCAGATTTCTTTTGCGCGGTCTCTCTGTTTACTTCCTTCAGTGACGATATCCATTCAATAGCGAATTCTATTTCGCAGATTTTTAGACAATATTTATGAAAGATCAATTTGATATTAGATTACATGTAGACTAGTTAAAAGTTAAGTTATTAACTTCACGCTGCCCTGTCTCTTTTTCATGAAACTAATACTCCCGTGTAGTTTTAATTTCGTTACTTCGTATATGTTAACTTTCAGTTTCTTGTATATATTATATATGTATAATATGTACATGATTTTTAATTAGTAATTTCTCATCTTTTTTACACTCTTTTAACTATTATATATATAGTATTTCTAACCTTTAAACTTTCAAAATCTCTTTATGAGATTGGTGACAAAATAATAAAAATGGTTACGCGCTATAAGATGAGTTGATCTGCAGCAATTTTTATTTATTTATTTTTTATTTATTTTAATTATTTATTTATTTTTTGCAAAATTGCTTTTTTTACTTGCTTTTCTTTTCATGTCTGCCCGTAACCTGTCGTTGGTTAATAAACCTCTGCAATGTCATTAACTTCTTCCCAGATTTCTTAAAATTTTCGATATACGATCACTAATTTCTGAATCCTACATTTATAAGCTCTTTCCCTGTTTTTCATATGTATGTTTATTAGAAATGTAAATATATATGTATACAACATTTATGGAATCTCTATTTAGGAATACCTATAAATTCTATTTGGTCCATTTGTAAAATAACAAGAGTTATTATGAGTTGTGTGATCTGTGCGGATTATTCTGTTGTGTTGTTGTTGTTACTAATGACACTTGGACAAGCCAAGCTCACTATACCTTGGCTATGCGAATTATAGTCAATTAGGAGCGTCTTTCATTTAATCAGAGCCCCATAAAAGTGAAAGTACGACTTTTGCTCTTCAAATCCTCCGATAGATGGCAGCACCAGAGGATCTACTCCTTCAATTGTAGCATTGATCTGAAGATGGAGTAAATTTCTCCAGACCATTGCACCCATAGGTAACTGCTCAACGACCGACCACAGGACTTTCGATTCCATAGATTTAACGAGCACGTACATCGCATGTACTCGGTGGGTCTTTGGCGGCATTGGGAATCGAACTCCACCTTTCCGGATGGAAGGCCGATACCCTAACCACTAGGGTACCACGGCCCCACATATTATTCTAATAATACTTATAATTAAAACATATTTATTTTGTCTTAAATTATAAATCTATTCTCAGAATATTTATTAAAGAAGTGCCATTAGTATATTGTATTTATAGTGTGTCATTTTTTTTTTACTTTCAGTCATGAAACAAAGATTTCTTCTTGGCTTCCGCCGGTGGAATCCTGGGATTCTGGAGGGGCTACCCTGCCCTACGGGTGGGAAATGGCCCTGGACAAAGATGGGAAAACGTATTACATAAAGTAGGGTGTCTTTCATATTGCATAAATTTTCTTAACAACAGGTGGTAAAGGTTCAAAAGACTAACATATTTACATGCATTTATTATTTTAAAATTTTAAACTTTGGATTCCAAAAATAAATTGTCTATGAAATCATCCACAAGAATCAGAATTTTATGTTATTAAATTAGACCTTATAAAGACAGTTAATTCATTACTTTAATGAAAATATTTGAAATGATTTCAAATATGAGGCGAATAGCTTTAATTTAAATTTGATTTATTTCTTCTGAAAAATTTTCCATATAATGTAATAAAATTGTTTTGAGTGCTAATTTAATAATCATTTAACGTTTTGCTTCCATTTTCATTGCTAAATAAATCTTTTTTTTTTTTAGTTATTATGTTATTACAATTTTTATAATAATTGTAAAAATTATTATAAAAATTATTACAATTTTTATAATAATAATATTATAAAAATTATAAATATCATTATGTATATACAATTTTATTACTTTTTCAATAAAAAATTGATTTATATTTCATTATTTTAAATTAAAAACCTATGAAAACTACAACTTTAAAAATAAAAATATTCAATTAATTATGCAATCGAATATTTTCTTTAAAATCTAAGAAAATTTCCTAGAATAATATTAGAAGATAAGGTTAGCACTTATAATAAAATTTTGCTATAAAATTAAATGTTCTTCATAATTTCAGTTTACGTTTCAAAAAAGTAAAGATGTTCTTTGCATTTTGCAAAATAAAAATTTCATTTTCATAATACTAAAAAAGAGAAATGTTTTTTTTTTTAGTTTTTTGAAAATTGTGTTAATATTATGCATCCAAAAATCTTAGGAGATGACAAATTTTGAATTTTATAAGAAATAAACGAATGAAGTCTTAAATAAAACTTTTTTCTACAAACAAAAATTTTAAATTGAGCGTATTTAGCTAAAATATTTTCTGATATGTCTCCATTTTTCATTTTGTCTAAAAATGAACTATTGCGTATACATTAAATGTACAAAAATTTAAATTTTTTAATCTTAAAATTTGCAATTTTTATTTTAATATTCTTATTTAATTTTTTATTTAATGATTTTCTTATTTAAATGATGTTTTGTGAAAAATACTATAGTGTTCAAATTAAACGTGTGTAAATGTCAGTTCATTTAATTATTTATTCTTAAATTTAAATTTCTAGAAGCGTGTTAAAAATATGTCCATTGGAATTGTATTGCTCGAATTGAAAATTACTTAATTATTTGTTCACATTGATTTGAATTGTGTTTAATTTTTTATTTAAATCTCGATGATCATTTTTTAACATATGTTGTAATCTTATCGTTTTAAGCAATGACATACGTAGCCTATTTAAATGTTTTGTTAAATTTTTTTATTTAAAAATTGTTGCTCCAATATTTTGAAAAAAAGGGTTTCAAAAGTTATATTTCTAATAATATTCACATAAGTAAGTTTAATGTTGTTAAGAGTTCCGTAATTTCTTCAAAAAATTTTTATCTTTTAGAAAAAAATTAAAAAAATATCGTATTTCTATTCCTTGTTATAAAATATTTATTAACATTATTATAGAGAAAATGCTCATAAACTTTACGAATAAAGTAAAAATTGGACACTGTTTCCTTTTGTAACATAAATATGCCATTAAATTTCACAAGAAGGAGCTACGGATGGAAAATTGAATGTTAAATTAACTTTATGAAAATTAAGTAAACATCTTCCTTAAAAAATGGATTTGTTTCATTGAAAACTCTCTCTCTCTCTTTCTCTAGTTTAATTTAACTACTTTCCGTATTTTCTTCAAAAACATTTTATAATACAGAAGATGTATTTTTGATTTGCTCACTAGTAGTATTTAATTTATAAAGAACGCATATAACAGATAAAACATAATTTTATGGCTGTTAATATTATTTTTGTGAACTCAAAAAGGGCCTTACAGAATAAAATGATTTTGCATTTAAGAGGTGCTATATATATATATATATATATATATATATATATATATATATATTTATGTATATATATATATACATATATATATCACATATATACATATCAGATATATATATATATATATATCAGATGTGTTTCTAGTAGAATTACTGAAACTCGTAGAAACTTCTTAAATAAATGAGGATATATTAGTTACTATCTCATAGGATAACTAAGATTTATAGAGAAGTACTTAGTTGAAAGACACTGATATTTATCTTAAAAATTTTGGTAAATAGATTCATTGATAACAGTCACATATAATTTTTGCTTCCAATAAATACGAAGTACTTTATGGTTAATAAGAGTTTTCATTACTTCTTACTATACCACTAAGGTTTAAGATTAAAGATAAGTATTTCGTTAAAATTAATTAACATTAGTTACTATATTTTCATCGATATGTTCATTGATATCTATCATCCATATTTATTTCTAACATGGAATAGTTAATAAGAATTAATCATTTTTCATCGGATGACTGAGATTAATATTTATCATCCATATCGGATAACAAAAGTCGTTGAAGCTCATCTATGATTTTAATCTAAAACAGTTAACTTAAATAATACATTGATAAATCCTATACTAATTTAATCGATTCCTTTACTTTTACTTCGATATTGTTATCAGTTTTAGTTTAAATTTTAAGTATTCTTAATCATGTAGTCACACACATACACAAAAGACTGTTCAGAAGATGTATATATCTCTAAATAAATTATCACCATACTATTTTTGTTTGTTTTATCATAATTTTTGTACTTAAAAAAGTTTCAATAAAAAGATTCCTTAAAATTTTCAAAGGGCATCATTTTTCATAGAATATGGAAATTAAATTATTTGCTGTTCATTTAAATGCTAGGAAAATTTCGTCTCATACAGTTTTGTAACAAAAATCAAATATTAAAAGCAAAATATAGTTAAAGTAATTTGAAGTAATGAAAATTCTGAAATAGATTTAATTTCAAAATAAAAAAAAATGTTTGTTCAATGTTTTATACTATTACTTCATTTCAAAATGTGAAGAAAAAAATTTAAAGTCTGTTTTTATAAATTCATTAAGAGAAAATTTTCAAAAATATTTCAATTTTAGTTAAAAATTTATTGATTTGTGCATTTTGTTCCTAATTATTTTACTTTAAATTATCTCATGGTTACTATTATTATTAGCCACGCGAACAAGACAACCACCTACGAAAACCCTCGTAAAGACACCGACGAGGAGCCTCCTCAGCCTAGAGAAGTCGAGTTGGTTCGTGACCCCCAGTTGGGATTTGGGTTTGTCGCCGGAAGTGAGAAGCCTGTGATCGTCCGATTTGTTACTGAAGGTAAGCAACAACTTCTTGGACATTCAACTTCTCATAATGTCCTAGTAGTTTATTCCAAGTTCCTACGCCCTAGAGGAACTCTGACGTCACAGACTCTCATCTGCAATTTTCATAACTTAGCAGTCTTGATTTATAAAATAATCTGAGTTTGTGTAAATATTTTTTAAGTTAATTTCATTAATCAAGTCAAAGCATTTTGAAGTAAATGACAAAATGAGCAGTGACAAATAAAACTGTGTTACTATAATAATTTTAGAATAGACTTAATGGTCAATACCTGATGAACTATACATGCTCATTTTTATCATTTTTAGCAAGGCTTTCTCAATGGATTCATTATTGAATGTAAACATTTGAACGTATGGAAATATTTTCCAAAAAAATACATGTTTCGTGATGTATCATGTAAAAAAGGTTCAGAATTTAATAAAAATAAAAATTGCTGTTAATAATAAATACTTTCTTTCAAAAATTAATTGATATTTAGTGTTTAATTTATCTATTCATTGCTAAACATATACATTGTTATAATTTATTTTATGAATGCCAAACATTATTTCTTAAGCCTCTCCTGCAATAGGGCTCTCCAGTATATATTCTCATTTTGTGATAATATTCTCATTTTGTGAAATACAATAACCTAAATTATATTGTGCACAATAATATTGCGTGCACCAATTTAAATGCTCAAAAATCAGTGGTTGGTCAGAGTCACACAAAACAGTTTAGGGAATCCACCATTCTAATTCTATAGGGATGGTCCTGCAGTCATGTCCAGCCAATCATCCAAATAGAACCATCGCAGTCTTTCTTGGAACAGTTCTCTCCTCCCCCAGAATCTTCCATCTCTTATTTGTTTCGCTTTGAATCATGCCTTGTTTAAGAATTCTTCTCAGAGTCAGGTTGATGAACAATTGAGTTGTGTGGAAAGAAAGAGGACGATTTATACGTTGTTCTAATAAAGCTCCCTCCTTAGCCATGACCATCAGCTTTTTCATTGCCATTAATTCCATAACGGGCAAGATTCCATTGAATTACACTGGAAACGAGGTTATAATTAAAATGACCCTATGCAGAATTCTGAAGAACCCGTTCTGTCAATCGGATTGCGATGAAATTTGGTGCATGCATTATATGGGCCATGAGGAAACGATTTCTGTAGTAAAAATAGTACAAATTTTGATCACATGATGACATTTCGATAGCGAATAATAACTTAGTCACTATGCCTGTCGTTCAAAAAATCCTCCAGCGACTGCCCTTCTTCAGCAAGTGCCCAATCGGTGTCACGAATGTTGGCGATTGACAAAGGGAAAAATTATGCGATCCAGTTTAAAATGATATCTTTATAAGATTAATGTAGTAAAAATGCTGCAACCTCAAGACCATTAAATGCTATTTGATTTTACTTGCCGATTTTTAGTGACAATCGCTATTGATGGCGAGTGACCTGGTTAAAATTATATCGCCAGATGAGATGCACTTTCTTTTAGCTGGACCTGAGAAATTTAAAAATTCCCTCATATGGAATGTTTCACATTTTACTGCTCTGCATCAACAACCCCTGTTTACTGATAACGTGACCGAATGGTATGGATTATAGTCCATTTTATTCTTTGAAATTCACACTCCTCAAACTCCCAAAACGAGCTCTGTCACAAATGCATGCCACACTAAACTTCTTCGACAACGTGTTATTCCTGCTTTACAAGAACAAAAATGTTACCAGAAAACTTCATTGTGTTCTTGCAAAACGAAACAACTTTCCACGTTACATGATAAGTCAAAGAATTTCTTGGTAGCTTTGGAGAGAATCGTGTAATATCTTCTTTCCAACTGTAACGCTTCTAATCACCTAGCTCTTCTTTCACTCGATTTACATCCTCTTAAGGGCCGTGGTAGCCTAGTGGCTAGTGCATCTGCCTTCCATCCGGAAGGGTGGGGTTCGATCCCCAATGCCGCCAAAGAACCACCGAGTACACGCGATATACGTGCTCGTTAAATTTGTGGAATCGAAAGTCCTGTGGTCGGTCGTTGAGTAGTTACCATGGGTGCAATGTTATGGAGAAAATTTCCTTTTCCTTCAGATCAATGTCAAAATTGAGGGAGTGGATCCTCTGGTGGTGCCATCTATCGAAGGATTTAAAGAGCAAAAACGTATTTTCAACTTCGTGGTGCTCTGATTAAAACGAAAGACGCTCCCTATTGACTTAAATTCGCTTAGCCAGCTGGCGAGCTTGGCCTGTCCAAATGTGATAAGTAACAACAACATTCTCTTAATTTCAGGTTGTAAATGCCCAAAATGCCGTATTTATGAGATAAATTATTATTACCCCTATTTCTGAACGTTAACATTACACACCATGTTGCTCAAATGTTTTAAGAATATCTCCTCACTGCAAATAAGCACTCTAAAATGTGCTTTTAACATAACTGATGCTAATGGAGCACACTTTGAACATATTGTGTAAACTTATTGAGGTTCTGCTAATATTTCATCCTTCTTTAGGAGGCACAGTTAATCCTGTTAATTACAATTTGAACCATCTATATTTCAGTACTCTTCAGTACTCGATTGTCTATAGTCTTTATAATTTATTTTTCAAATTTCATCGAAATTTGTTTGACCAAATGGATTCTACAGAGGCTGAATAGTCGTTTTAGTTATAACCACCCTGAGTAACAAGTTATAAGTGAGAGACAGGAATGTGGTTTCAGTACTTCAAATGTTAAGACAGATGTCCGTATCGCATCATATTCACCTACAGTGGATTCCTTCCCACGTGGATCTCAAGGGGAATGAGATTGCGGACACTTTGGCCAAAGCTGGTGTGGCTGAAGATGGTGGGCCGTCGACACCTCTCCCATTTCAGGAGATTCACTCAAAGATTAAACACGAGAATAAAACCACTTGGATTGTCCCTCCTGAGCATCATTGGTACCACTGCGCGCGTCCAGGTGCTTCCATGGCTACTTTTCTTAATAGACAAGAGCAAACGGCTATTGCCTGTTTCAGAAGTGGCCATCTTAGTCACTTGAAATTCGTCGAGGGTATGAAGAAATACAATATTTGCTCCAAGAGTTTAAATGAACAGGCCTCTCATGAACCTATTCTTCAATGCCTTGGTCTCTCCGGGAGAGATCTGATGGAGAATCCACTTATGGTACTGGACTTTTTGAAGGTGTACGCGCTCATGGACCTGGTCTAGCGCTGCTGACCTCGGGGGCATGCAACAACATAACAAGTTATAATGGAAACAGAAACTCATTTCAAGATTATTGTGTCATAATTAAACTTTAATTATCACAAGAATTTTTCCAAAAAAAATACTTCTTTTTAGTTTTGCATATTTAAAAATTGTATGAGACTTGTTTTGAATTACATAAATAAAACAAGATCTTAACTACAGGAAGAAAACAAGAGAAATAAAGTGCAGGGAAAGAAATAATTATTTCAAGTTCGCTGTAACTGTATTCAACATTCTATTTCTGCAGTCATTCCTATTTCAAGCATAGCATAATCAATGCAATTCTATATAAACATAGAATGAAATATTGCGTTAAGAAATATGCAATTTACAAAATTTTTAATGAACACAAACTCCATGCTGTTTTTAAAATTCTCTTAATCCCAAAACTTTATTTCTCCTTTGCAGCAGATACAAATTATATGGGTAATAAATGGTGCATAATTTCTGTTAATTAAAAATTATATATGGTGATTACTTTTTAAAAACTTTTATCATTGGAACGGGAATGAGAACTTATGGCTCTCTTATTTCTGCAGGCGGCCCAAACGAACACAAATTGATGCCAGGCGACCAGATAATAAAAATAAATGGTGAGGACGTCGTGCGCTCGCCAAGAGAACACGTGATAGAACTTATCAGGTAAAATATCTTTCAATCGTCAGGTCAGTAAAATAAAAAATGTAAATTAAAATCTATGACTTTTTTTCAATAATTTGTGAAGTTTTCTTGCACTAGAGTTTCATTAATAAAAATCTAATTTTTAATTAAATTTCTGAAACAGTATTCTGGATGATCACTTTCTTTTATTTTTAAGTGATGTATGTATAATTTCATTTATTTTATTACTTTTATGATTTTAAAGTAGCTTCTATTTTATTATTAAAAAATCAATTTTATTTTTTGTTAAGTTTCAAAATAAATTTCATTTATTTTATTACATTTATGATTTTAAAGTAGCTTTAATTTTATTATTAAAAAAATCAATTTTATTTTTTGTTAAGTTACAAAATAAATAAAAGTGCATTCCATAATTTCATTACTTTATATTCCTAACACAAATATAATTTTATATTTAAAATAACATTTAATTTAAATGAAATTACTAATCGAATTTACACTAGATTATTTCATTTCTTATCATAAATAGGATATCATATATGATTTCATTTATGTATAACTTTATATGATTGTCTGACTAAATTTTATATGATTTACTGATATTATTATCATATAAAAAATCATATAATTTCATTTTTATTATTTTTATATGACAATAATATCAGTAAAAATTATACTTTATTTTGAGTTAAACTTCTAGGAAAGTGTAAACTAGAAAATTTCATTTTTTATTTCATATCTTAATATTTTGTTTAACAAACAGAAATTTTTTACTTTTAGATCCTGTAAGCAAACAGTAACACTTTTAGTATGCCAGCCACAAACAAACAATGTAAGTTTTCTTATTATTAAACTAATCCGATAAACTAAAGATAATATTTTTCATTTTCATTTATAGGTAATTTTAATAAAAGTTTATTTTGTTGAAAATTTTTTGAAAAAATTTGAAAGGTAAAACAAATCAGTAAAAACAAGAAATTTCACTAAAACTTGTGACACTTTTTCGTTACTGCAGCTAGATGCAGATGAAGCTCCAGTGAAAATTTTAAAACATTAAAATCAGATTCGTTGTCACTTGAATGAATTTTCAGAACATATATTTTTCCACTGTACGTCGTAGCTTTACAAATCTATTTCAGAGATTACTGGAAATTGAAGTAGGGTGAATAATTTCTCATTCTAGCAGAAATTCTTTCTGGAAAAAAATGTTTCATCACTAGGCAAATACCAAATTTTTATGTTCTCGATAAAAATTCTAATAAAATAAAGTTTATAAGTATTACTTTTGCAAAGAAAAATATGTCAATTCTAACAAAATATGTGGCAAAAAATTTGGTTTCGACTATGGAGAATGAAAAATTAATAATGCCAACATGAAAAGTATTATATTTGTAAGAATTTTTATTTAAATACAAAATGCATTCATTAAATATCGATAAAAATCTATACTGATTTCCAAAACTGTTTTACCATTAATCACATTAATTTGAATACGTAATTTAATGATAATAATTCTTGCTCTTCAAATAAACTGAAATCTTATGAAATAAAATTTTATCCCTTGATTAACGTACAGGTAGGTCAACAATTGTAGATATTAAATGTCATTATTTTATAAAATTTTTAATGAATTTCAAACTATATAACTTTGAATTAGCACTAAAACAATGTCTACTTATAAAAAGGGAACTATTTGGATTATAATATTATAATTTCCTATGCTGTACTCATTATAAATATCTGAATAAAAAATAAAAAAGACTAATAATTTGTTTGCATAAAGTATGTAAAAATGTTATGTTTTCGCATTATTAAGTAAAAATTACATAAAAGAGGAAATTACAAAGTTTTTAAAGACTTTAATAAAAATTCAATAAAAACGTTTATCAATATTGTTTTATCTATTGAATCCTCAAACTATATATATATATATATATATATATATATATATATATATATATATATATATATATATATATATATATATATATATATATATATATATATACAGATATATAAATATCAGATATGCTCGTTTATTATTACAAATAAAACCCCTAGAAATTATTTCTTTCTTCCTACGAAAGTTTGGTAATTTCAGTACCTAGTACAATGCAATATATTCTTCGCATAATAATTATAAAACTATATTATCCTTCATATAATATCTGTTAAGCTATGAAACTGGGCGATGAAACAAATCCTTTAGCTGTTAAAAATAACATTTTCTGAGGTAAAAAATATTTGAAAGTATTTTACAGTTTTTTTACGAGATATTTTTTAGAATTTAGTCAGAAATTATATAGAATGTCTGATATAAAATGTAGTGTAAATGAGTCAAGAGAACAATTTAAAAAACTTAAAAATCATTCCCTAATATTTCTTTAGTAAATATTAGAATGTCTTAAGAATTTCTTTCATAATTTTATGATTGGTATTTTGACAGTAAATTTCAGGATTTTTTTATCAGTATCTAACGTGCTATTATAAGTGAACTAAAATGCTTCACAAAAGAATTAATAAAAACAAGTCACTTGTGAAATATTTCATATAAAATAATTTGTTGCACCTGAAATGATAATCTAAGGTAAAATATTTGAGGCAGTGTAAGAGATATTAATATCTTCATGTACCAATATCTTATAAAAAATATAGAATATATTTAAAATAAATTATTCACAAATTGTAGCTTAATATCATAGATTAAGATAGTTTTGTTTTGTGAGACAGAACTTAATAAACTGTTACTAATTGGGCAGATAATTGAATATGAGTAATAAATATGGCTTCATAAGCATTGAGAAACCATGCAAACTCTATATTTATTCTTAATATGTCACTCATTATTGTTAATGTAATTATATCGATGACAAAACGAGCTATTGATACGATGATAAGTAAATTATTTCGAAAAGTTATATTCACAGAGATATATAAAGCTTACCGCAATATTATGAACTCAGGAATCAATTCATGTGTTATTAATGCTAAAACGAGAACTTTGATATTTACAATGTGTTGATTGAGACATATTAGTCAAACATAATGTCCATTACCAATAAGTAATGAATATGCATTAGTACACGAATCAATTATATTTGATTAGGGAAGTTTGTTGTAATAATCATTGTTACTTAGTTAGCAAATCGCTATTTCTAAATTTAAAACATAGGCGTTTATTGTATGCTCTGAATATATATTCACGAAAGTTATTAATTATTAATTCCATATGATTTTAGGAAAAACATAATTATTTTTACAATAATATATGTGTGTGTGCGTGTATGTAAGGTAATCCGTAAAAAACCAAAAATAATACGAAAAGTCAAATACATGATGAATAAATATATTTTATTCTAATTGCACAAAAAAATATTTATATTCTTAATTTATGAAATCACATGTTCGATATGTTTATTATTGCGTGCTATTTCATTTGCAAAATAAAATTTCTCATCACCAACTCCGATGTTGGCACTTAGTGGCTTCAGTTTGTCAAAGAATATTAACCATCAGCTGAGAATCTGCTTTGGAATGCTTCGAATGTACTTTGTTCTTTGGATTTCCCAATTGAAACCAGCCACGCGGTTTTGGTTTGGTTTGGTTTGGTTTGTCGCTCAACGGTATTTTTTTTTTTTTTTTGCACACGAGGGCTAATTAGACCGGGACCTGCGGCTTTAAAGTGGATTCCGAACCACTACATACATCCATGCCGAAGGTGGGATTCGAACCCACGAACTGTCGAACCGAAGGCAAGAGCGCTAACCATTCGGCTGCCAGCTCGGCCCAGTCACACGGATTGAAATCAGGAGAATTAGGGGCGAGCTGATGTCCATTCCTGTGAAAGCCTCATCCCCATTAAATAAAAATCAGGGGTGTCTTGATTTTCGGAATTCCTATATGCTCGAATTTAAAAACTAGAAAAGAATATAGTTTTCCGATAAGCACTTTATTCTCTTTTGCGAATGATCTTGCTATCTAAAATGAATGCGACAAAATCTTTACTGTAGTAACGAAGCTTTTGTTGCATGTACAAGATACTGTCACGATTAAAATACGCACCCCAATAGGTATATCCCAACATTTTGGTGGAATTTACAAAAATAAAACAGTTACGACACGCAAAAAGGAGATTTAGAATTACTTATTCACAAAGTGAGAAGGTTTCATGTACAGTGGTTTTCTAGATATCTTAAAAGTTACATTTTATTAGCCATTGCTCTCATTATTTTTTCCAACGGCGAGCACACTTGGGTGACGAACCCTATGCCACAACAAGGCCAGAAACTGCTACTCATGTGTCGTTACCCAGCGGGCACCTGTGAACCAAGTCACGGAGGCGAGTAGCGTTACCCGCGCCATACCACCACAAACCCATTTATAGGGTGGGCCACATTCATACATCATCACAGAAGAAAGGACAGAGAAAACGGAGAAGGAAAGAAACATCCATGCCCGATTCGGGATTCGAACCCAGGACCCACAGCTCAGGAGTCAGGAACGCTAACCACTCAGTCATCGGTCGGCTTGCTCTCATTATTGAAAAATATTTTTATTTACATAAATTGTATTACTTTTTATTAATTTTATTAATAGAATAATTCATACTGTTTCTAGAATGCATTACTTGTCGTATATTAAAATTTGTGGACAAATATCATTTAAATAATTCAATGGAATGAAATAGGATTGTTTTTTTCATCTTTTATTTCGTTTTTTAATGAGTGTTTATTTTTATCATAAAAAATTATAAATATTTTTCTTTCCGTAAACTCTAACATTTCTTATACTTCAACTATTTAAATAGTACCTACTTACAACAAATAATACATAAATGTTTTTATAATATGATAATGTCTCTGTTCTTCTTACTCTGATTATATAATATTTCTTTCTTATTACAGATTCCATTATTTCATTTACATAACAAATTAATAATCTGTATAGAAATGGAAGTGCTATCTATACTTTACAATCTTTGTTAAAAATCAATTAACAATATAGCATATCATTAAGGTTATGTACTGAGTAGTTTCACTTTCATTTCATTTCATTTCGGCACAGGTGCGGTATAATCCATGATTCCAAATTCTGAATTTTTTTGGCGATGAAGAAATGTTGCCAAGATGACGTCTCGTGACGTGAGCGATGACGTAAATACTAGGGTTATCAAAATAGAATTTTCTGTATAATTCTTATAGGTCTCCATGTATGACGTAACAAAAACAAGGTTGCCTGATATATAAAAAAATCCGCCAAAAAATTGCCAATCTCAGAATTTGGCGCATGGATTATACGGCACCTGTGCCTTAATTACAACCATTTCCCCTTAAATCAACATTTTAATTTTAATTGTTTTGAAATACTTTTCAATTATTTACGTTAAATATGTTTAAAGTGGTGATATTTTATTTGTCTCATTTCATTGCTGTGATGAAGTTTGAACATTTTGACTTAAGTATAAAATTTTTATTTTTTAGACCACTAGGAAATCAGCTTTACTAACAGCAGCAAAAAAAGCGAGACTGAAAAACAACCCAAATCGAGTCAGATTTTCTGAAGGAGTCATCATAAATGGTTCACCTTTGTATTCTGTTAGTATAACCTATATATTTGTACAATAAAATTCGCTTTAATAAATTGATCTCAGGAAAATATCTACTTTGTATCTATAAAATACTTTTTTGTGAAAATAATAAAAAAATTAAAAAAGGTAAGTAAATTAAAATATGAAATGAGAAAAGTGACCTAACATTAGAAACGCGCATTTTAAAATTAATCATAAGTCGGACTTGGACCCAATGACCGCCAGACGCTGCGTTTCAGATTTCTGCATCCACGACTCAAAGAAATCGGATGTGCTCACACTAAACTTCAGTATTTAAAACTGTAAAAGTAATAAGAAGTATGAATGATTATTTCATCTGCTTATTTTTATTTGTTACTCTAAAATATTCGAGCAATCATTTCACTTTTTGAAATATTCATGGAATTTTCTTCAAGCAAATAATGAACTCATTTTATATATGCATAGATAAATTACCTTTTTCAATTTCTAAAAAGCTCATCTGCTCAGAATAATGCAGAAAATTAGATATTTCAAGCTTAATTTATATTGTTGTTTAGAGTAATATTTTCAGGATCCTGACCAGTCTTCAGAATTTATAGTTTATTCATCTAATTTGTTTTTTTCTTACCTTTCAAATTAGCTTTAAGTATTCAATTAAAATTGTTTCTATTTATTCTAAGTTAAATCATGTTATAAAGTTCATGCTAAATTGATATTTTAAAAATGACTCTGAAAACGGTTTTTTAAAATATATTCTGTCTTTAAAGCTTAAGTTAAGAACTTAAACTAAATTTCAATATCAGTTTTAAAATGTTTTGAATTTTACCTATTTTAAAGACTTTTTTATTATTTTCAAATTACTAAATACATACGTTGGTCATTATATATTTTAACAATCTGAGCATATATAAAATGCGCAAAAAAATAATTTAAACTAATAGATAATGTAAATGATGTTCAACTGATATATTTCAATACATTTTTTTCATAGTTATATAGCTTTTTAATACAACGCTTACATTTTTCTTAACTTTCAATATATTTTTGTAATAAAATGTTTAAATATAATGTTGATGTGGAATCAAATTGCAGGCATGAATAATCGAAAATAATCTCATACTCATACTTTATTTGCAGCCATCTCCTATAGATTCCTATGTTCCGTTCCTGCCAAATGTACTGAAAGTATTCCTAGAAAATGGCCAAACAAAATCCTTCAAATACGACAGCACCACAACTGTGCAGGTAAAAACATGGCATTCACTTAGGAATAAAATATGCATAACAATAATAAAATATACAATATATATATATATATATATATATATATATATATATATATATATATATATATATATATATATATATATATATATATATATATATACGAGGGTTACTCTAAAATTTTTGAGATACGCGTAGACGAGAATTTACAAAATAAAAATAACGATTTAATTTTAAAGCACAAAGTATTTTAACACACAAGACAATTTTTTACTGACTTACTTCAACTTGTTTAGCGTGGAATACATTTTAAACAGAAGAGAAAATGGAGTGGACACGAGAACATTTTCGCCCTATGAATTTCTACGATTTCAAAGCAGGATTCAATCAAGAAGAATGCGTTTAACGGTTGCAATTAACATTAGGTAATGAATCTCCAGCTCCTGCTACTGTATTCAGTTGGTTTAGAGAATTTAGAAGAGGGCGCAATTTTCTTCAGGTAGAAGAACACACAGGAGGGCCGCCGCCGGCAGTAATTCCGGATAATGTGTGAAAAAAGTAGTTTGCCGTTGGGTGCCCCATAATCTAACCGAGCATCAAAAAGAGGAGCGTGTCAGAATCAGTAAAGAAACTCTTAATATGCTGAATGATGGTGGCCACCGCGTCATTTCTAAAATTGTAACAGGAGATGAAACGTACATACCGTTTTTTGACGTTCCAACACTTCAAGAAAGCAAAGTATGGGTCTTTGAAGATGATCCCTCGCCGACAATGGTGAAAAAACAACGTACACTGAAAAAAGTGATGTATGCCGTTTTCTTCAGAAGTACGGGATGGGTCAAAGCCATCAAGTTGGAAGAACAGAAGACAGTAACAGCAAACTGGTATACCACTCAATGTCTTCCAGAAATTCTACAAGAACTCAATGTTAGGGGACTACTGCTTCACCATGACAATGCATCTTCACATACAGCCGGATGAACAGTTGAGTTTCTTAAACAAAAACAAATTAAAGTGATGGAACATCCGCCGTAAACACATGATCTAGCTATGTGTGACTTTTGGTTATTCTTTAATTTAAAAAAGAACTTACGTGGACGTCGATTTCATTCAGAAGAGATTTCTGTGGCTATAAATGCATTTTTTTCATCTATTCGAAGAAATGAATGGCTTGAGGCATTTAATCTGTGGAAAATTCGTCTATAAAAGTGCATTGATGCTGGAAGAGACTACTTTGAACAAACCTAAAATTTTGAAAGCATAATTTTAAAAACCTAGTTGTATCTCAATAATTTCAGAGTGACCCTCGAATATATGTATATATATGTACATATATATATATATATGTATATACATATATATATGTATATACATACATATATGTACATATATATATATATATATATATATATATATATATATATATATATATATATATATGTATATATATATATATATATATATATATATATATATATATATATATATATATATATATATATATATATATATATATATATATATATATATATATATATATATATATATATATATATATATATATATATATATATATATATATATATATATATATATATATATATATATATATATATATATATATATATATATATATATATATATATATATATATATATATATATATATATATATATATATATATATATATATATATATATATATATATATATATATATATATATATATATATATATATATATATATATATATATATATATATATATATATGTACATATATATATATATATATATATATATATATATATATATATATATATATATATATATATATATATATATATATATATATATATATATATATATATATATATATATATATATATATATATATATATATATATATATATATATATATATATATATATATATATATATATATATATATATATATATATATATATATATATATATATATATATATATATACATATATATATATATATATATATATATATATATATATATATATATATATATATATATATA